>BQNB010156135.1:0-15303 GCA_026074375.1 Tanacetum coccineum | reverse complement strand
ATTCTAAATCTTGTGTAGTTGTGTAGATCCGAATAGTTTATAAATTTGAATGTGTTGATTGTGTGTCGGTTAGTATTTTAGGCCTTAAAATACTTTGGTGAAGTGGTAGATTGGTTCTAGCTAAGATTAGGACTCGACATTTAGCTTAGTGTTAGAAAATAATGTAAGCGACGCGGTTTATGTGTTTAGGCCATAAAACACAAGGTTTGTTATGTTGGGCCATAAAACATAACGGGTTTGGTTGTACCCAAAGAAGAATACGGGACCTCCCCCAGCTGACCGTTGGGGAATCCTGGCTATAAATACTGGTCCACCCCTTGCTGAAAATTAAGCATTGGTATAAGATTTTCTCCGCCGAAAGGGAGCTTGTTGATTAGTGAAGTAACTCTCGAGTTGGATACTCGAGGAGTGGAGTAGGGCAAAAAGGAGCTTCGTGACCGAACCACTATAAATCACCGTGTCGGTTTGCATTTTCTTTTACCTTTCGCTTTACTTATTTTTTTACATTTACCGCTTTACTTTTATACTTGCATTGTGCTCATGATTGTGTGAATGGTTGTGTAGATCTTGTTAGTTAAGGTTGTGTAGCTCTTTGTGCTACATATTGTGAATGTGATTATATTGTTAGAATATGCGTTAGCTATTGTAAACCTATTATCGCCACTTCTCATATTGCGTCAAACTTGATCGGGTAATTGATACAAAAGATCTAGTCTGAAAACCTCTTCTGGCGGCGGTCCATAACTCAGGCGGCCCCCTGATATACTTGGCGGCCCCAATATATATATGGGACCGCCGGTAGAAGAGTGATGTAATCTTTGATCTTAAAGTTTTTAAATGAAAACGTATTCACATCCTCTACGGTTTTTACAAGGACCTCAGATCACTCCAACCCCACCCATTATACTATGATTTGAGTATGGTAGAGTTGGAGGGTATGAACCCCAACTCTAAAACCCATATTACTTGCCACACAAAGATTGTAAAACATCTTTGAGTCTAAACCTACACAAACCCTCTTACTAAACGGGCCCTAAATACTTTTGGGTTTGTGTTAATTTCATATACCCCTAATAAAAACCACAATATGTCTAATATATGTAAGTCTTATAATTATTGTAAAAAAGAAATTTGTTATTATTGATGATCAAAGAGTTTTTATAGTTCAATCCGAAACTAATCTAAATGGGTTAAGCCCGTAATACATAAACATCGAGCCTAATAATAATATTGACTAATTAACACTCCTTTATAGTTGGGACGGGTTAAGACCGAACGCTCAAACTGACATGAAGCTCTTCATATAAAGCTTAAGGTAATCACTTTGTGAGAATATCCACGGCGTATTGATTGTGAATAAGCACATGAAGATCCCTCACTTGTCCTTTAGCCACCATGCCACCAACAAAAAAAATGTCAATCTCAAGACTAGTAGTTAAATGAATGACACTTACATTATAAAATAATACAAATACCAGGATTTGCCTTTTCCATTAAATGCTTCGGGTTGACCCGACCCGGTCCGAATCGGTTATCCGACCCGGGTGCATTTAATGCGCCGAGTCGACCCGATCCGGTCCCCCCGTTTACCCCTCCTAGTCGGTATTTACGAAATAGCCCATCGGGTGTTTACAAAATACCACCTCGCACTATGTGTCAAATTAAGAAAAACTATCATTATTTTTAAAAAATTACAAAATACCCCCTCCCTCAACTAACGGCTGTTAATTAACGACCTTTAGTTTAATTTTTTTTAGAATTCATGAAAATAGTCTTTGGAATCGGTCGTTACTTTTATTTTTTACTTTTTTTGCAATTTACAAAAATATACCCCCTCTCCCTATGTGTCAAATTACAAAAACTACCTTTATTTTAAAATTTTACATAATAACCTCCCACTAACGACTGTTAAGTAACGTTCGTTAGTTTATTTTTTTAGAATTTACAAAAATAGTCCTTGGGACCGGTCGTTACTTAACGGCCGTTATCTTTTTTTTTTTGCAATTTAGAAAAACAACCATTGGGGTTATCGGTCCGTTCGTCATAATAACACTGAAATAGCGCAACGACAACGAAAATCACCACTAGATCCACTTTGCCAACCCAGAACGACGCCCGCTAACGACCACACCGAAGCACGGGTCTACATCCCTGTTCAATACGAGTACTAGGTTTACCCTAAATATGACATATTCAACATTAATGGGCGAAATACCTAATGGGTCAGCACCCTTTCTTGCCAAACGGAATTCCGTCCTGGGATGTATGCTTGATTATCAAGCAGAGAAATGCAACTGAAAACACTGACTCGACTATTAGCAATTTGAATATCCAAGTTTTGAAATAAAAAAAAACAAATGAATCTTGCAATCAAAACTTTAACCTTTTTATAGTAAAAATAAAATATTAAGGAAATGAAGATAAAACATTAACCAGCTTTGGGAGAGTCCAATCAAAGCCACAAATGATAAGATCTCAAACAGATTAAGGGTGCGTTTGGTTTGTAGAGGGGTTGGAATCAGATTTAGATTTGGGAATGGTTTGAAAGAAAAGTAGGAGAAGGAAAATAAAAAGTTATATGTATTATATATTTTTTTATATGTAAATTAAAATATTTTAGAAGTAGTAAAATAATGAATAAAATAAAAAATAAATAAATTTGTGGTTGAGAAAAATGGTAAAATAAAAAGCTAAAACTCTATTGGTTGCTTTCATCTAAAGTCACTAATGTGATATGGTATCAAATCTATCATTGCACACCTGGTGTCAGGAAAAGAAATTTGTACCCATACACCAAACATGCTCTAAGTCTCACCCGTATTGTCTTATATTATATAGAAAAAACATTGCTTTTTCATCTAGTTGTAACAATATATCAAGGTTGCATAATGAAATGGATTAGCTAAGCTTTTATATGTATTACTATCAATAACATACGTAAATCCATGTTATCTTTTTTGATAACTTTTGCAGATAAAATGTGATTTTCAAAGTGAAGCATTCTAAAAAATCGAAATCGACAATACTATTATAAATAATCATATTTACATATAACATTTAAATCAAATATACACTGTTTAGAACGCTCCGTCGCAACACGCAACAACTAACTCCTCGTTAGTTCGCATTTTTGAATCATAGATATGCTACTTATAAATGTCACATTAAGTGAAAAATGCAAATTTCCCCCATTTTAAGACAAAGGAGCAAGTATAATTTCACAAACTAAAAGTAATACAGTACTAATATAAACTCCGAAAAGCATATATTCCCCAAAACACAAATCTCACATCCCATTTCCCCCCTTTCACCGCCAAATCTTACCGCCACTCCAAATTTTCAAAATTTCAATCACCAAACCCAAAAAAACAACAAAACAAAACAAATCATATTAAATCAAATACTTTCATTTCAAATCCAATTTCACACACACACACACACACTTCCCTCTTTTATCTCTCTCTTACCATCACCTCAAAAATCAGGTCAACTCAAACCCAGATCCAATCTCAAATCAGGTACATCAATTTAATTTTTATGTTATAATTTGAAGCCCTAATTAGTAGTTATGGTTAGAGAGAAAAGTATTGAATCATTTTACAGTAAGTTACGTGAATCTGCTATAAGGTCAGCTGGTAATACGCCTTTATTGATATTCCCTTCGACATCGGATGTCGATTCGTTATGTGCGTTGAAAATAATAGGACATGTGTTGGAAAGTGATTCGGTTAGGTACGCGTGTTATCCGGTTTCTAGTTTTAAGGAGATTCATAAGTATGCTGGGGGTGGTTTGAGTGGGGGGTTAGGTGAGGATGAGGCGGTGACTATATTGTTGATTAATTGGGGGTGTCATAGGGATTTAAGGAAAGTGTTGGAGATTGGTCAGTTTGCGCGTGTTTTTGTGGTGGATAGTCATAGGCCGATTCATTTGAGGAATTTGAGTGAGATGAATGAGAGGGTGGTTGTGTTGTATACGGAGGATGATGAGGTGCAGGGGGATTTGAGGTACGGGTGTGATGTGAAGGTGTTGGTGGATGCTTGTGATGTGGATGGCGTTTATGAGGTTGAGGAGGAGGAGGACAGTGACGACGATAGTGATAGCGATGATGAGGATGGGATTGGTAGTAGGAAAAGGAAGAGGGATTCAGAAGATGAAGATGACCCGGTTAAGATTTTCAGGAAGTTTAAGAAAGAGTATTATCATATGGGTACTTTTCATGGGAAATCGTCAGGGTGTTTGATGTATAAGTTGTCGGATTTGATGAGGAAAAGTACTAATGATTTGTTGTGGCTTGCGTGTGTGGCTTTGACTGATCAGTTTGTTCACGAGAGGTTGCCAAATGAAAGGTACCAAGAGGGGGTGATGGAGCTTGAGGAGTTTATATTGAGGCTAGAAAATTTACGTGAGGTTACTACTTCAGTAACTCTTAAAGACGGAACAATAATTTGTGCACCTGAGGCTTCGAGAATTGCTCATGAAGATGAGCCTAGGCTAATGCTGTTACAAGAATGGAATTTGTTTGATTCGATGCTGTGTTCATCCTACATGGCGACGAAGTTGAAGACCTGGAGTGACAACGGGACTAAAAAGCTCATGTTACTTCTTGCTCAAATGGGGTTTGCACTCGAGGAGTGTAAGCAGAAGTTTCGCTACATGAGTGTTGAGATTAAGAAGAAAATGAAAGAGGAGTTTGACCATTATTTACCTGATTATGGACTGAACGACTTTTACTATCGAGGCTTCTTGTTGTTACATGGCTATAGTTCCAAAATCTCAGCTGCAGATGTGGTTTATGGAGTCACTGCATTATTAGAATCTTCCATTGACTCAAACGATTCATGTGCTCCTAAGCAGTTTGGGGAAGCGTACGATGCTTTATCATTGAGGAAACTTGATAAGCTTGAATTGGGCATGAGACACGCTATCAAAATCCAACGAGCGATTCTTAGACAAGGAAGCAGTGCTATCACCAGAAAAGGTTCGATAAGAAGTGGAAGTAAGTTCAGATGGGTCAAACTTGAAGATTCAGCTGATGCAAAACTTTTGGGCTATCCACAAGCGTTAACAAAATTTGGGTATTTCCTGATGGATGCTTTGAGGGAAAAGGGCGCAAAAATGAAACCATTAATATGTGTTTGTTACACTGAAGGAAGGGAGAAAGTGTTAATTGTTGCGGTATGTGGTAAACCAAGGCTGGGAGCGGTTCAAGGAAATGCATTTGGGATTGCATTCAGAACTGCAGCTGAGGAGACAGGGGCTGAGTTCTTTCATGAGCTTTTTGAGTCGTCGTGGATCATTTTGGAAGCTGTTGCTGTAAATTCATTCATGATCCGATTAACCGAGAAGCTACTGTGAACAACGATATCCAAATGTCAGTCTAAATCAATCTTTTTTTTAATCCGTGTTTGCTTTACTTGATAGTTTGTTAGCTCTATGTACGATTAACTGTAATGTTGTTGAGAGTGCAAAGTCCTTCAATAATGAAGATGTTGGCTAAACGTGAACTGACCCATGTAAAATGAAGGCCATATATTTGAATTCATCATTCATAGCTTTGTAATATTAGATTTGTTAGAAAGAAAACTGCACTTAGCTTCTTTGACATTCATCCTAGTAAGTCTACAAAAGAAAACAACGAGTCATTTGTATTGGTAATTTGTAATTGGTATCTGTTATACCAGGTTGTAGTATTTGTAATTGAGATCCATTCTAGTGTTATCACTTATCAACCATTGTTTGCTGGTTAGTCAACAAGATTAGCCGATTAGGGTTGTATATTTTTTTTTGTTGGGTAAAAGGGACAATACCCCGGCAAATATATTAAAACCAAAACTTACAAAAAAGCTCTATATGGACACACCCATATAAGCAAGTCAAATGATCTACCCAAAACATGCTTTGGGTATATACATAGCATAGAAATAATCCTATACGCACCAACAATAAAATTACATAATAGCATAAAACTATTACAATAACCAAACAAAAATAACATGTGTATCTTGGTCCAGCCAAATAAATGTTCCATAGAAAAGCCCATCCTCAATATAGTACCAGAAGTAAAAAACGAGCAATGGTCCATCTTCGAATAGATACCATTCCAAATCTTCAAGCTCTTTCCCAACTTATTATCATTTGTGGATAACTGAGCCCAAGGCAAAAAAGAAATGACATATCCATTATACCAGCTATCCACACCATTACCCAAACACCCCTTACGCTCAGGATAACCATATTGCAGACACTCATTATGCTCCATATACCATATACACAGCTTCCAAAGCAAAAAACACTTCTTAAAACTATCCTCACAATAAACATAGCACCAAAGACCAATGCCAGAAACCATAAAACTAAGACCACTATGATAACTCCTAAAAAGACAGGAGCAAACATAGATAAAACTATTATTCAAGTTTCCCTCCTTATTTCTCCATTTGAACCAATACCACTTAGAGTGAAAGTAAAGCCAAAAAATCTCAGTACCATAGTTCCAAGCAAAATCCATATCAGTCCTCCAAACCAATATAACAACATCGCTGCCATTAGCGATATCCATCGGATCACATATTCTATTAGAATTCTTATCTTCCAAACACCCAAAATCAGCAATACCATCATCAACACAGCAACCATCAATAAATATACAATAATTATCACCCCAAATCAAAGTATTATCACTCACTCCTTCCATTAACAAATTTAACTTTTCCCTTACTGTTACTTTTCTGAACAGAGAATTTCCAAATAGCAGCAGCCTCATGAACTTGGAAAGAGGCATTGACATTGGGACTCATGATTCTCAGTCTAACCACATCTTTAATATGATTGAAAACATCTTCAAGAGCTCTACTTTTCCTTTGAAAAATCCTCAAATTTCTTTCTTGCCAAATATAATAAACACATGCCCCAAGAACTAATCTTTGTAAAATACTCCAAATTGATTTATTAACAGGCCTAAAAGTCATAAAAATCACCAAGTCCTGCCACTTATTAGGAGCATGATCCAATCTTACTAAACACTTCATTCTGTTCCAAATCTTTTTAGGAAATTCACAAGAGAAAAAGAGATGATTGTGACTATCCGGGACATTATTGCAGAAAGCGCAAACCTTATTATCATTACTTTCCCAGGTTTTCATAGTATCATGAGTTTTAAGCCTTCCATGAACTGCCAACCAAACCATAAAAGAATGTCTAGGGATGCATTGACTAAACCAAATCAACTTAGACCAAGCTACCAGACCACCATAATCTCTAATATCATTCCAGACCTCAGACACAGAAAAGCAACCATTTCTACCACATCTATTTCTCCAAACAACCTTGTCCTTAATTTCAGGATCTAAAACAGGAGGAGGGATTAAGGACAAAGCATCAAATGACTTAGATAGTTCATCAGGCCAACACCATTTGCCATCCACAATAACATCAGAAACTTCGCAATCAAGTCTAAGACCAGCACTATATATATTCCTCTTGGAAATGTAATCACTAAGAGGACATATGGCATTCCAGTTGTCAAACCAAAGAGAAGTATCAGAACCATTACCTATTTTATGAATGATGTGATTTCTGAATAAGGCCCTATGCTTTAAAATTTTCTTCCACCCCCAACTAGCTCCTTTATACGGCACATCCCAAAAATTCCTTCCTTTCAGCTTGTACGTATTGACCCGCTTCACCCATAAAGACTCTTTCTGGGGCCAAATATGTTTAGACATAAGGGCAATGTTCCAAGACTCCAACGGTTTAATTCCCAGACCACCTTCAACTTTAGGTTTACAAACACTTTCCCACCCAATCTTAGCTTTTCGATTAGGGTTGTATTTGTCACGGTCAATGCTGTTTTCTTGTAACTGATCACGACACAGCGTGATCTTAATTGTACCTTTGATCCCACCTCCAATATATTCTAGTTCGACCAGAATAGTTTTAACCAAGTGGGTGTATGTTAACCTTTATGTATTTTTTCATTGCTTATGTGTTGTTCTTGTATTATACTATCTTTTCTATTGCTTGATTTTTGTAGTTCCTGTATCATATAAGTTCGATATGTCTTTTCTTGATTTAAATATTGACATTCAACATTCAGAAACCAGAAGATTCTTAATAAATGGCAAGTCTTGACATCCTATTAGCTGCAACTTTGTGCTGACATTGTGCAGGCACTGTGGTTTTAACTGGCAAGTTATAGTTATTTGAGAATATCGATCAAATGATAATACCCAGGTTTATAATGAATTTACTGGTGGTTGTAGATTTCTATGTCAAACTTATAATAAATATATTATCTTGCATCATGAGGGATGATTCATGGCTGTTTACTCAGTTGAATAGAACCATCGTTTTAAAGAATACACTTTGTGAAGTTAAACATTTAAATCTGTTTTTAATCTTTGATTGCTATTTAAGTGAAAAAACAAGTAGACACTTATCTGACATGAGCATATCAATTTGATATGCAGCATAAACACTTTTGTATTAGTAGGAAAAAACATCCAAGTATGTTCTTCTCAGGCTCAATAAGTAGCAGAGATTGAAAATCTGTTTAGTGTAAATACAAAAACCAGAGCAATGAAATTGCATCTGTTAAGCCTCTTACTACTTCCATAGGCTCGATCATCTCTAATATACATGTCAAGCATCCTTCAGTAAAGCCCACAAATCTCTCCGATTTTACAGTGAGCATAACAAAGTCCTAATGCAAAAAAAATCCAAAAAAAATAAAAATCCAAAAAAAAAATCTGGCAGTTGCTTTGAGAATGTACATACAGTGTTGTGCATGTATAGTTTCTTCTTGCACAGATTCTTATACTAATACTATCATCATGATACAATTGGCATTGAAAATTTGAAATGTTAAGAGCACCACGGCACCCACGCCACTGTACCTAGTGCTCTAAGTAGGGACGGAACCAGGACTATAAGGAACCGGGGGCACAAAAAGATTTAGAACCATATAGTAGACACAGGTATTTTGGACCGAGTGCATCTAGACAAAATTGAGGTTTCTAAAAGAAATTAACACTACAAAGCGATATTTTATGAGTGTCCCGTGACACTGAGACCCCTAGTTCCATCACTGGCTCTAAAGCTTCTATCAAGTTGTTTAACAAGAAAAGATTTTTGTAACTTTAAGTCCCTTATAAATCTTAAGTTGTGGCTTGTGGGCTAGTATATTTCACAATGGTTTTTACTTGAAACCAAAAGTTACTAGGTGATGCTTAACATCTAGGTGGCAGCTTACGATGGAGAACGGTGGTGAAAAAAATTGTTCAACAAATATTTTTTTTGCAAAATCCTTTCGAAGTCAAGTCATTTTAGTTTAATGTTAAAAACTTCAGGCCAGCTATTGCGTCATATTTGACATCCAACAACCTTTATCTCATTTTGGTTTCTTAAGTTCTTACGACTAAATATCATATGAATAAATTATCTCGTTTTCCCTCTCGTTAACTCTTAGAGCACACGCTGCAGCCCGTTAATGGGTGTGTTTTGGACTTTCGGCGGCGCCAAACTGCAGCGGCCATGGTGCCGTTTGCCCGCCGTAGGTATTCTTGCCGGGTTAACCACGACCGTGGTTGGCCTCTCTTTTTTAATTGTGAGTGATTGTGGTATTTTTGGTGGGTTTTTTGTGGGATCCGTAAGCACCAATAACAATTTTAGTTAGGGAGTGTGTTTTAGTTAGAGCATTGCTAAAACCTCCTACAAAATCATCCTAGTTATCATCCTACACACACAATCATAAAATACACTTATTATCTCTCCAAATCTAAATCGTCAGTTCCGCCACTTGTTAGAATCCTGTGTGTAGGAAGATTAGTAGGAATGTTTTGTAGAAGGAAATGACATTTTTGTTTTAGTTATTGTGGTATTATTGGTTAAATGTTGAGGTGACACACATATAAGAGTTATTGGTGTGCCACTGCACGTTGCACTCTTAATTGTATTATGGTTGCTTAATTGACAATGAGGGTTTTTTTTACGATATAAATACATCACTAACTAATACATGGGCTTGATCTAATATACACTAAACATAATCTGCTAAAAAACCCCCGCAGTTCGAGAGGACGCTGAACGCTCACACTTTTTCGAAATTCATCAATAAGGCAAACAAAAGTGCACTGTATAGATGTCGGCGTACTGATAGCGAGAGTGAACATGTAATACATGAACTTGGACCAACCGCAACCTAATATGGAACAAAATGAATGTCAGTCTAGATATGCTTCGTGCATTGATGTTACACGAGGTTTTTTTGGGTAAAGGGTTTTCCCGGTAAATGTATTACACCAAAAATCGTTGAAGTACAAAAGGTGTAGGTGAAGTCCTATAACCCAACCCGTTACATGGGCAATAAGAATGCACCGTAGTGTAGCAAACCAAACGACATGAGAATGACAAACCAAACTCATGCACAAGCTTACAACAAGCTACTAACCAAACCACTAATAAAGAATGACATAACCATTCTTATTACTAACAAAGAAAGAAGCAGTAAACAACTTTCTAGACAGCCAATAGCAGGCAAGGAACTCACCAACCGAATAACCACTTCATCCCCATAGCTGGTATGAATAGGCCAAAAATAATTGCCCCAGTTCACTTGAGTCTTGAATCCGACATTGAAGCCAATTTCAAATAGCCTTCGCGGCTAACTTCCATAAAGACGAACAAAGAGTCAATACCTGTAGGAGATTTGTAATATGCATTACCATAAATCCAAACACATGCACAAGACCAACCATGCCCTAGAGTATGCATGATCAGACCTCACCCTTCCAAGAACTCACGAACCAATCTAATAGATCAAACACATGGATGATATCAACTTACAAGTTCATGCACCAAGTTAAGCAACGTAGCAGCATGAACATATTACCAATGGGTGACTCAACCATGGTCTGTTGCTGAAACCATGTGCACACGTCACCAGCAGCCCAATGATTGCACATAACGTTAGGGTATCAAACCAGCCATCAATACAACCTGCCATTGACACCTAATACGACCCTAACCATCAGCCATAACCAACATGCATGTTTTGAGAAAAGGAACAAAAATAACAACCCTAACTTAGGGTTTTCAGTTAATCATCTAGGGTTTCATCCCAAAAACATCTCGACACCAGCAGATTCCAAACACCACACATATTCGTCCAATGAATAGTAGAACAATGATACGAGAAACCCTAAAAATTAGGGTTTCGTCCCATCAGCCGAACCACATCATAAACACGCAGATCGAAATGCTTAACCCATAAGAAAGCTCCTTGATCAGATCCTATGTACGAATAAGAACAAACAATCAACACCACACAAGATGATTATTTACGAACCAATTAACAATAAAAACCTAAAACAAATAATTCAAAACCCTAATTGATCAAACCCTAAATCATAACGATCTAAGGACAATGAACAACTAGAGGTGGAATTAAACGATCTAGGGTAAAACAAACGATCAAAACCCTAAATCATAACGATCTAGGGTTAGTACGCATGAAACCCTAACAGCAGTAAGGGTCTTGATAATAACAGCGGCTGAAACAAGCCGTGCCTCCAATCGAATCCAAACGATACAAGATTCGAAAACATGATTGGATAAATTAATCAAACAGATCAATCAATCCAAATCCCTAAAACAATAAGTGTTAGGGTTCCAATAGTAGCAAGACGTGCCGTCCCACCACACAAATCAGCCCCAAGATAAAAAGGGTGTCAATAGACAAAGCATTCTGACCGTAATCCCATCAAATCCACGAGAAAACTCAAAACGTAATTGTTTAAGCCCCTAAGAACGATCATAGATGATAGATCTAGGAGTAATAAACAAGACGAATCGAGTTATTTGGAATGAACAGTTGGGGATTTGATGGCGCAAGAATCTCCTTTTTCTCTTCCAAGGGGAGAGAAAAAACCCTTAAAGACTTACCTTGATGTTACACGGGGTTAGAGGACAAGTAAACGAAAATGACATTAAAACTCATTTCTCCCACCTATTTCTTTGGTGAATTTAACAGACTTTCAATATAGTGTATGTTTACGGCAAGTGTTTCAAGGTATGTTTCTTTTCCGTCAAGTGTATGAGGTTCGTGTTAGGGCCGTCGGTCTTGTTTTAAAGTCAATCCCGTGAACCTTTTTGTGAGTGTCTTTAGCGATTGTTTCAATTGCGAGTTGTGGGGGTCGAGGGTCAAATATTGGTTCAAGTTTGGTCCTTGTTCAAATATGTTATTGATATGTTGGTGCTTGTGGTTCAGGCCGTTATGCTTGTTTTTTGTATCATGGCTCTAGGATGGGGTAGTGATCAAGATATGTGATTATGTTAATTTATGGGGTCTTATTTCAGAGGTACATTCGAGTAGGGGAGTGACTGTCTACATCCCACCTCCCACATACCTCGCTCATGCGAGATTGGGTACGATTGTTGTTCTTTCAGAGGTCGGATTGCCGGTTCAATGTTTCAGATCAAGTTTAAAGTTTGGGTTGTTGTGACAGATTCACGTTTTGGGTTAATTGTTGGGTTTGTGGTTAGGTATGGCATAGGATTTGTAGTTTAAAGGGCTGTTGTTTATGTTTGGTTTCATGTTGTTATGTGGTCGTGGTTCAAGTGCTAGGGTGTTAGGTTTTTTGTAGATGTTGTCAAGGAAGGATCAACGGGGGTCATCGTTGTTGTATATGTGAAATTCGGGTCGTGAGATGGATATGGTGAGGTCATGAGATGGTTCAAGTTGTGGATTTAGTGAGGTTGCGAGATAGTTCGAGTCGTGGATATGGTGAGGTCGTGTAATCGCGAGGTCATGTCAGATAGTTCTATTGTGAAGTTAGTGTAGTTGAGGTCGTGATTCAGGTCAAAGTCTTGTTATAAGTCAAGGGTCGTTGAAGCAGAAGCTTTGAAAGATTCATCGTTTCACTATGGGTTTTTATAAAGTGACATTATTACATCTTGGAGGTATTTTCTCTAATCTGTTGTTCTAACTATTTGTAGTGCCACCACTTGGTGAGGCTGTGTGTTGGATGACGGGTTATCTTTCATGCGTGAGGTCTTGGGCCGTGGTCTGTTGGGTGATAGTCGGTTTTCAACCCATATCATACTTTCTACCGAGTGTTTGCCCTTAGTGTTACTTTGTTTGGTGGGTTTAATAGCTTGAATTTGTATCTTAGTATGTCCAATATTCACTTAATGATCTCCGTATTTGATCATAGTGTAGGTTTTAGTCATACGTTCAGTGATCTGGTCGATTTGTTATGTTCATGTCCATGTAATTTTAGAATCTTGCTATTAAATTACCTTTAAAAAACCGACACTCACATTATCATAGTAGAAAATAGTACCTGCATGTAACAAAGAATGAAGCTCCCGATGTAGGTTTCACCACCATGAATTCTTAGCCATGATATTGGCAATACCACGATACTCAGTCTCGATGCTAGATTGAGAGAGTGTACCGCCGCTTAGTAGACCCGGAGAGTAAGTTGTTGCTAAGGAAAACACAATAGTTAGAATTAGATCGATGAGTACTCCAACAGCGTGCCCAATTAGCATCTAAGTAAGCCACCAAAGAGGAAGTCGGAGAGGCATAAAGTTTGTCAGTGAAAATAGTATGATATTTAATCTATACAGTCTATTTGTGTTTTGGTGATGACAAACATGTAACTTCTAAACATTACGTAAAGTACGCAAGTTACTCGTATACACAAATCATCAAATCCTATCCACGTCTCATGTCTGCATCAACACAGACATAAGTTAGCACCCGACATAAATCACTAAAGGTATGAACAAACAAACTTTAAATTTCTTGGATGATCTGTCACACCCCGCCAAGGCGGAAACGCGAGGCGTAACGTGAATGGCATCGTCACAACACATTGATGTCACAATAGAGAATAACTAAATGTGATTAAAAAAATCAAAATGTCATGACGACACCTGACACAAGAGGGGACTTGTATCGAGGTTAATCGTAACCATAACAATACATAGTCATAAAGTAATAATCCAAAATCATCAAAGTCAAATTATCTTAAGTATGAAAGTACGAAAATGTAAACGATAGCAATAGGACTCCAAATGCAAGATTCCTAAGGTCTTGCTAGCCACATAGTCTCATATCCTTAAGCTTCACTATAATCACCTGTATTTGGATACTTAAAAGTAAGGGTGAGCAGAAGAAACCGAAAAAACCGAAACCGAATCGAAAACCGAAAAAACCGAACCGAAAAAATCGACCGAAACTAGAAACCGATGGTTCGATTTTTAATTTTTCAAAAACCAAAAAATTTCGGTTCGGTTTTGGTTTTTGTCCAAAAACCGAACCGAACCAAACCAAATCAGTTTTATAATAATATATAATTAATATAATATAAATAAATAAATAATAAATCAAAATTTTAAATTCATATTTATTTTGTGAATGAAATTATATTATATATATTATCTTAATGTTTATATATATGTGTTTGTCGTGTACGTATGTTTACTTAACAATATATCGTTACATATATGACAATGATCATACTATGTGTATTTTCACATGAATGTGTGTGTCTCTCATTTATATGTGTGTAAATGTAGAAATTTGTGTAAACATTATTAGGCTCATATTAACAAAAAAAATTAGAAAAAATATCCAATTTTCTACATAAAACAAGTTTATTAATATAAATTTTCCACAACCATATATAAACGGTTTGAAACTGAAAAAACCGTAAAACCGAACCGCAAAAAACCGAGCGGTTTCGGTTTCTGGTTTTATAAAAACCGAATATTTCAGTTTGGTTTCGGTTTTAGCCAAAAACCGACCCAAACCGAACTGTGCACACCCCTACTTAAAAGCGTCAACATTACGTTGGTGAGTTCGTAGGTTTAACTTAAAACATATGTTTTCTGTGCATCATACATTTAGAACAAACATGAATATTATACGTACATGTAAGCATTTAATCAACTCAAAATCAAATTCACACATTCAGGCTTAGATTAGCACTTGCATCTCATACACCAAACTCACCTAGAATGCACACATAACTTATACACAATATGGGTAGGCGTTACCCCCGATCCAACATCCACACATTACAGGTAGGCATTACCCCCGATCCCACAATCACAAAACACAGGTAGGCGTTACCTACGATCTCACAATCACAAAACACAGGTATGCGTTACCTCCGATCCCATAATCACAGAACACAGGTAGACGTTACCTCCGATCCCAACATGCACACATACATAGCAATATAATAACACATTTTGTCCAAAACAATAAATCAACTTAACACAACATTTAAAAC
>BQNB010156134.1:0-11585 GCA_026074375.1 Tanacetum coccineum | reverse complement strand
CATTTTTATGTAATTTATGAAAACGGAAAGGCTTATCCTCACATAATAGAAATATAGGGCAGGTGTGCTGAGTTAAGTTTTAACTACTTAAGTAATGAAAAACATGTCAAGATTTTAAAAATGAAACATTTTTAAAAAAATTAGAAAAATAAAGACAAGTATAACCAAATGGGTGTTTATTTCTAATCCCCTCCCCTCATTTGAGTCAAACTTAAGCATGCACATATAAAATAGCAAGGGTTAGGAATGGAGCATACGTACTCCCCTGGATTTGCTCGGTATGATAAAGAGACAACATGCTCTAAGCCATGCTCCAAGTCTACTTCCTTGAGCAACATTCATAATCATAAAAAACTCGTCATCATCATTGGTAAAGCATCCAACTAGTCCGGCTTGAAAGGCTTCTTGTAGCTTCTTATCGTCCTAGCACCACTCCACGTGCATCAACCTGTATAGCTGTAAGAAAGACTAACACCAAAGCATAAATCCAGATAAAAGCAACATAGCAACGAGCATACAAAATAGCAATACAGGAAATGAAATAAAACCTAACTCACTTTTGTAGGAATCGCGGTTTCATTTAGCATATGCAACAAGCCTTTTAAACCACTCGATGGTCCGAGTAGACGATTGAAGTCTCGTGAGGATTTCA
Source organism: Tanacetum coccineum (assembly GCA_026074375.1). Classification (NCBI taxonomy): domain Eukaryota; kingdom Viridiplantae; phylum Streptophyta; class Magnoliopsida; order Asterales; family Asteraceae; genus Tanacetum; species Tanacetum coccineum. The sequence goes on along the minus strand of BQNB010156134.1, from coordinate 10,933 downwards.
TGTGAGCATACCCACAAAGTTCATTTACTAAATGTATACGGTTTTGTAAAATTTTAGATTATTTTGAAAAATAATTTTTTATTGCAGGAGTGAACTACACCGTAGTCCAAGGGTGGAGCTACGCAATAGTTTTGTAGAATTATAAAAGCTTTTAAAATATGCAGACCAACTACGACGTAGTCAAAGGGTTGGACTACGCCGTAGTCACATTTTGATAATAAAAATTTTGGTACTTAAGCCTAACTACGGCGTAGCTTGGGTATCCAACAACGCCGTAGTTGTAATCTGCAACTATAATTATTCACTTAACCACAAGCCAAGGTGATTCCGATTTACATCCCCTTGCTGTAAGCACCTACAAACAAAGTTAGAAACACACAAAACCAAACTAAATGTAGAAATTAAATGAAACAAGACATAATTAAAAAGATAGGCATTGGGTGCCTCCCACGAAGCGCTTGTTTTTGTTCAAGTCTCGAGCTTGACTCCACCCTTATTTATTAAGCAAAAGGGTGTTCATCCCCTCACTTGGGATCAAGTGTGGATGGAAGTAGCAATAAAAACCATTCGGGTTTAAATTTGCTACGGGATAGGAAAATGAAGAATACAAATCATCCATGGAGGAGATGTCATTTCTCTTTCTACCTTATATGGCTTGGTTGATGACTTAGATGATTTGAATACTCCATATAAGGGACTCCATGGTTGAGTATGAATGAAAGGCTCAGATTCTTCCAAAATCTCATCCAAAATTGATTTAGTAGCCGGTGCTACATAATCTTTGTAAGGAGGTGGTGTGGTGTGTATGACTTGAGGGATCGAAGGTTGTATCACGTCGTCCATTACATCAAGAACATGTATAGAAATACTATCAACATCATTATTCGGTTCCTCGTCCCTTACAACCTTTACTTCATCATGGGATGGAAGTAGTGGCACACACAGTTGTACCACAGGGTCGGGTTCAGGCAAAGTATGTACGCTAGGTGTGAGTATCTTCCTAAGTCTTTCTACGTCCCCGACCATAATATCCCAAATGTCATTTTTGTATCCACTTCAGTCAGCAGCGTTCTTCCACACTGAGTTTCCTCTTGTTTCATCCCTCTTTAAGGTTTTTGGGCTTCCATTTTGAACAATGTTGCCAAAGTCCTAGTTAAAGCTTAAATTCATTATGGATCAGGTCTGGGATGAGGTGTAATATGGCAGATTGATCACACAAAAATTAGATCTGTGAAAACTGTAGGAGTGATCAATTTAGACGCGAATTTTCTTTTGACTTGCTTAGCTTTATTAAGTTCATATGTCTTGCGTTTTCGTCATCATGCTATCAATGTCCATTTCATCGCTCTTACTGGAAGACACTAAACCATCCTCAGTATAAGGTTGAGTGGATTGGGAATAAAGGTGTAGAGGAGATAAGCCATTATAATACGGATAACTAAAAGTACTACTCTTATCCCAGTGAAAAGAGTCAAAATCCGCCTCTTCATATTTTGTTGGACTTCTTTTGGATCGAACATTCATCCTAAATTGCCTTTCCTTCTCAACTTCATACTTTAAGTACTCGTTCAGAGTCATGTTCTCAATATCAGGCTCCATTTCCATGATTCCTAAAAATCAAACACGACATACCAGTAGATTATGCTCTTAAAAGGAAATAATAAATAACAAGAAATTAAATACACTAAAATAAAATATATACGAAAACTCAAACTCAAAACGTATGTAGCTCCCCGGCAGCGACGCCAAAAACTTGATGCGTGATAATTGTTTAAATTAATTTTCAAGTTTTAAATTTATAAAACTCGACTACCTATGGTCTACAACCTACTAACGGGCAGAGAACCCAAACGTGTGTAGTGTAGGATTGGTAAATCCAAGGTCGTTCCTAAGAGCTAATGGGCGGTCTATTATTTGAGTTTAAAGGTTGTTACGTTTTAAAAGTTGTTTTGATGATTAGATTACAAGAAAATAAATAGCAGGAATTAAATTGGTTTTATTAATAAAGGGAATTGGTATAGTGATAAACAACTAAGAAGATGAACGCATTTAACTAGTTAAATATCCTAAGTTTAAATATTGTGATCTCAAGTGCAATGTCTAACTCTTATTTTATATGGTGGTTCTAATATCAAGAGACTCGATTGTGCATCGAAACCTGTCTTATGTATCCTATGATCTCAGGCCCCCGTTGGCCACGAAGGGTGAGTATCCAGTCTACAATGATTAACCCTCAACTATATTAATGACTTGTCTAATGCCAATAATCGCACTTCTTGGCTATAAACCCTCCTGGAAGAGTTTCCCAAATTTCATAAGTATTTATCATATTGTAAGCGGCGATATGAGCAATCCCTATACTAAGAACAGCTGTCAACCTATCCCTAGTACCCGGTTAACCCTTAATTTGACAAGTAAGCCTACTATAAGGTCTAACAGGAGCCTCAACACTACCAAAACTCGGGGATCATGCAACAGGCAATAAGGATGACCATAAAAACAATCATCAGACAGTGAGATCAAAAATAAATAAACGAAAGAATAATAAGCCAATTAAGCGACAAGAACAATAATTAAGCATAATAAATATCAAACATCAACCAATTAAGCCGAGATCAAATAAATTACTAAAAAGAGTTAATTGAAATCAAAGTGTAATAGTTGAAGAACCATGTATAAATCATGCTAAAATAATGCTCCCGGTCTTATAGTTGGATCCCGTGGCGAGCCTCGAAGGGTTCACCCTATACCCGAATCAAGCAACCAAGTTGGCTGCTCCTTTTCTTCCTTTTTCTTTTATGTCGGCAGAAAGAAAACCACCTGAATGAATAATGAATAGAATGAGATTCCACCGAATTGTTTATATAGATTTTTGGAAGTTTGGGAATTTGGCGAGTTTGCCTTCTCATTATTCTCGACGTAATAAATAACATCCTCGAAACTTCATATCATTTAAACACTTTCAACCCCTGGAGTAGTCACAAACTATGGCATAGTTATAAGTTCCAACTACGTCGTAGTTTTTCCAACGCAACATTTCCTTTATTAGCAAATAATAACTACGGCGTAGTTCCTTCGGGCCAACTACGTCGTAATTGTGACGTCAGTATAATCCCATCTTAGGCATATAATAACTACGGCGTAGTCAATACGGCCAACTACGCCGTAGTTCTTCTTTTTTATCATCTCTTTTAAAAATATAGTACCCCTACTAAATGATATAGTAGTGGTACTATTATTCATTTGATTCTTGGATCGCTTCCTGTAGAGATTTAGTAGCCTTCCTTCAAATTTATTACCTCTACTAAATTACGTAGTATTGGTACTATTTTTGACCATCTATTGCAACTTTCCATTCCAATGCCTTTAATTACCTGAACCTGTAATATGAACGAATTAAGTACCCGATTCATATAAAAATGATATAAAACAAGAAAATAAACACGGGAATTTGACATAGAAAAGTATCAACTATTTGATGTCACCACCATCACCAATAACCAAAGTACGCAAACAATGCCTTGTCCTGATCTCCTTGACCCCGCAACTTTTCTTTTTTATCTTGAGTTTCCAATATGTTATATCCTTTATCGACCTGAATCATTTTACCCGAAGCTTCAATCTTTTGAAACATTGTTGTAGTTTCCACAAAACCAGAATCACTAATACCATTTCCTGTTCCTAAATCACTGCTAAATTCTCTCACCAAAGTATGATTCCAGATCTTATGTGGATCATCCCTTGGCGGAAACGATGGAGAAACATCTAAGCTGTCATTTGTCTTTCATATCCTTTAGTGATTTCCTTTTCTTTACTTTTGTAACATTCTTTACAATCGTTATCAAGAACACCTACACACTTGCTGCTGTCATCCATTTCACTTGCCCTCGATTCAATTTCCTCACATTCAACATCATCTTTTCGACTAACATCAACAAACCGCAACCCCGCATTATTTTTCACCCCTTCTTTTGAATCATTAGAATTTGAAGAATAAAGCAATGGTCGATTAAAGTTCTTTATCATAAAATTGTGTGTTGATTCTTGTAACTTAGCCAAACAACAAGCATCCGAAAGGGTTGTGGGTTTAAACAAGCAAACCCTTTTTTCAATATCCGGTGGCAACCCACAAATGAAAAGATCAACTAATACCATTAATCGAAACTCATCTTGCTAAACAAAGAATTAAATGAATCAAAATACTTTTTAACCGTGCCATATTTTTTGATAAATTTGTTCATCGACTTTTCATCGATCACCTTATATGCATCTTGGTGTTCTGTGATAAGTTGCCAATTGATTTTTCTTGATAAATTTTCCATGGACGCCTTCAAAACCACCAATGATGTAGCGTCCCTCGTGGTACTTTCATCGACTGGATTTGTGCCAAAACTAGACATACCAAGAACATTCATATTTATGATTGTATCACCCTTCTAAACTCTCATTAATTAAGTAACTTCCAAACTGAAGTAAATCTTGAAATAAAGTTGTAACATAATTGAATGAAACTAACTATAGTGTTTTGTAATGTGTTTGTGATCGAAACTGTAAGAGAAACCAAGAATGATCAAACTTGATTGGATTTAGAACGAAGTGGCAGTAAGAACCTTGCCAGAAAAGTAATAACTCGCTGGAATATATAAAAATGACGGGAGGAGATAACGGAGTTGCTAGGAAGGCGGCTTTGATATCAATTGATAGGTAACAACTAGGATTACTCGAAGTTTCCAGAAACTAGTTAGGATCAATCGCAATTAGAATCAAGATCGAAATGATAGTTTCTATTGAAATGATTGTAAAACACATTAATCAAAGTTGACAATTAGCAACTTATCAAATGAACGTTTACAATGATTACAGGTTGTTATGAAATTGAGAGAGAAGAGTGTTTACACAATTGATTAGCTAATGTGAAATGAATTATAGGTTGGTATTTGGTAGGAGAAGCTGTTAGAAGCTTTTCCTAACTAGTTTGGTGTGTTCTTGCCCGGTTTGACTTTCCATGTTGACTTTTCTATTATGACCCATAACATGGTATTTACGCTTTGGATATTAGCATAAGAGTTATGTCGAATGTTTTTGACAGATTGAAGTGGTGTGTTTGATATGATAGGTTTTGGCGTTTAGTTTAGTAGTGGTTTGCTTGTGTTCTGCTAGTGGCGTTGTGTTAGTATATGTTGACCGTTAATAAACTTATTGAGAGATGTTTCGTGTGATTTTGTATTATTGACATTCAAGAACCTTAACCAACATCTTCTTTTCCATGTACACGGTCAGACACGCTACCATATTTGATGAAAGTCTTCCACAATTATGTTTCGTTGCATCCAGGTGATATGTTTGTGAAGTAGAAAGAAGTCATATTATTCAGTTGGGCTGGCTCTTTTTTGCTCCTCCGATTCACGTTGTCCGGCCGATGTCTTCGTAATGTTGATGATTGTTGAGTGAGCCCATCTCTCTTGTAATTCTTTAAATTTCTTAATTATTAGTAGGGTAAGCTTTAAACAACGTATATTTTCTCTTCGGAGATTTTTAGATAGGACTCATTGACCCGGAGAGAGAAAAAGTATTTTTGCAACTCTTAGTAGTCAAATAGGTAACTGATATTGGTTTTCACAACAAACCATCATTATCCATAAAATTATAGAAACTAAGCATTATTCTTAAATAGCTTAGAATTAACAAAGTGAAAGCAAGCATACATGGGATGCGATTAGTTACTAAAATACGATTCAGTTGCACCAATAAGACCAAAAATATGATGCTCTATACTTATCAGAGTCGCCTGTTCCTGGTCGGTTTCTCCTTCCTCTTAGCCATGACTAGCAGATGCATCTTATCCATATCTTCTAGAAACTGTTCTTATTAATGATTTCCCTCACACATGAAACATGATAACAATAACTTTCACATAAAGAAACATAAGGCCACCCACGGACCTTCGACCAAAGATCTTTAGTCCCACACTGCAAACACTTTGTAGTAGTTAAATTTGCTAGGTTCAACGTAAGACCAAGCACAACTTCTAAGGTTTTTTCATGAGCAAGAAAAGATGGGTACTGCAAATTATGACGCTTCTGAAATGCACATAAACATCAGTAGTGAAAACTTTTGATTTTCTTCCACATGCATCACATGAAGAACCTTCTCCAAGTGCCCCATCCTGAAATTTAAGAACACACATTTTGGAAAATGGGTAATTGAATGGGGATCATGGTTTACCACATTGCTCGTGAAGAAAAAAGTTGCACCCACTTTTCTTTTGCATATAACTTAACCCGGATCCTAGCTGGTCACACCCCGAGCAGTAATAAGGGCACTTGGCATATTTTAGTATAAGTCTATGTTGATGGATTGGATGAGATATCTCCATACACGCGTGTATATCCTGTATATATCTCACATCATATCCCAAGTAAATATAAGATGCAAGTCACAAATGTAATGGAACATCATCATATCTAAGTTAGTTTTAGAAATAGATACCTTGAATATTGATTCTTTTAATAAGATAACGGGGTGCTTGCATCTATGTATTTGTAGTAGTTAGGTATGCATCTTGCTACGGATACTTGGTTTCAAGATATGAAGTTTTATATATGTATTAGTGGCATCACCTGTCATAATTTTTTCTTGAGGTTGTAAGGTGATTATAATGGCTTATTAAGTAGACATTTCAAGTCCACTTATCCAGCAAAGCTTAGCACGGTTGATACTTGGGTAGTGTCATCATTTGAATGTGTTAATAACAAGTTGTTATTATTATAATTTTCTTCAATGATTCCTATAAAAAGGAAAGTTGTTAACAAAACTTAGTGGTTAGTTGCTACCATGTCTTCTATATATCCATAATCATTAACTTAGATGTTGGTTCGGGAATCAGACTTCTTCAACTTATGCCCCTCATCTCTCTTAAAATATGTATGTCCATTCAGGTTTTGGTACACAATATGAAAAGAGAATAATGCAGATGTAAGAAACAGCATCTTTGACGAGCACATACGAGCATGTTGTGGTTGAGAATACGACTCTACAAGTAGCAGTCAAAACACAATTTAGGATTATGATACAAAGAGGCAATACAAAATTAATTGTTACTATCTAATATATAGAAAAAATTGCATTTTTTTTGCTAACATAGTGTGCACCATATAGCAATTGGGTAACTTAATAATTACTATTTTTGTTTCTGGTTGCAGGATTGATGAGGTCGTCGTAGGACTTCTACACGAAGTTTTATAACTCCCTAGGCAGAGTACCTAACCGTTGTAGTAGTAGTATAGGCAAGACTCGAGGGTTGTTATCGTTCTCTAGGGGAATAGGTTGGGAAGGCTTGATCATGGTCTAACAGAATTCTAAGGGTTGAGAGAAGATTATTTTTGTATTTTTATGTTTATAGGAAAGCAGGTAAAATCATATATTTAAGAGGTTGGTTGGTTTTAGCTATTAAACTAAATATAAACTACGCTACTGGTGATAACAATATAATAAAAGATTGTGTTCATTTAATCATGTATTACTCCCTAGATTGCTTCTCCTAGTGTTGTTGCTTTGTCACACTTGTGATGATCTATGTAACTATTTCCTAAGTCATGAACGAATTACACGAACCCGCCGTCTATTTAATATTCCGTTGAGGCAAAACACAAAGTAAGGTAGTATGAAGACTATTACCCGGCCCCCAAGAGTATATTAAATGCATGTGAAATATATTAAGAGTGGATCAACCATATTAAGGGGCAAGGTAATATGAAGACTATTACCCTATGGTATCCTTTCTATACAATCATGTTTTCCTAGACATATCAACAGCGATACAAACAATGGTTTTCTAAGACCTAACATGCATATTCATCACAGGAAGCAACACCACTAAGATCTACATTCCAGGTTTTATACAATCATAAATAAACACAATAGAAGGTTTAGCTAAGCATTTAAAAGATAAAGCAAGAACAGATAAGAATCACACAACAAGACATATTGAATGATTAAGATAGTCTTACTTGATTAAAACATGAATTGAAGGAAGTACAATAGGGTTTTGAGGCCCTAAAATCATCCCTAACAGCTGCTAAACGAACTAGGGTTCGTCCCTTTCTTTTACTCTAAAGTTACACACTCATAACCCTAATTTCGGGTTTGTATATATAGGAAAATCGCTGCGACGGCGTCGCGTTTTAATCGTGACGCCGTCGTGAAAGAGAATATTCTAGATAATGGGCTGGGTCGTGCATTCTGACGCCGTCTTGAGATCTTGTGACGCCGTCTTGGTATGAAATGTGACGGCGTCACGTGTAATTTGTGACGCCGCTGAGAACATAATCTTGAGAGATGTTGGTGTAGGTTCGTAGTCTTGTCTGTTTCTTCTCCAAATGAGCCCAAATCACGTGTATTTCCTCTAAATGCCTTCCAAATGCTGAATACCTGAAAAGGAATGATTAAGTACCTATTTGGGCATAAATGCATGATTTATGGGGGTTAAATGGCCCCGAAAAAGTGTATAAAATGACACCTCATCAATTGCTCAAACTCTCATAGACTTAATTCTCTCATTTCTACTTAGTGCATCGGCTACTACGTTTGCCTTAGCAGGATGATAGCGAATCTCGCAGTCATAGTCGCTGAATAGCTCTATCCAACGACATTGACGCATATATCCAATTTCTTTTGGTAAAGATGTACTGAGACTCTTGGTGGACGTGTTATATATGACGCTTTTTTTTGTCCCATATAGGTATAGTCTCAGATCTTAAGGGAAAATACAACCTGCACACCCATTTTTCGCCCCAAAAAATCATGGGTAGTGTAATTCTTCTCTTGGATCTTCAATTGTCTAGAAATATATGCTATTACCTTACCCCTCTGCATAAGCATACAACCTACTCCTAGACCTGACGCATCGCAGTATACTATAAAGTCTTCTGGTCTATCGGGGAGAGCTAGAACAGGCGCATTACATAACTTATCCTTCAAGATCTGAAATGCTTCTTCCTGTTCCTCACCCCAAACATAGGCCTTATTCTTTTGAGTCAAGATGGTAAGTGGTTTAGCGATCTTGGAGAAATTCTCAATGAATTGACGGTAATATCCTGCTAATCCTAAGAATGAATGAACTTCGGATGGAGTTCTAGGGGCTTCCTAATTCTTAACATCTTTAATCTTACTAGGGTCTACGTGTATACCATCACCGTTAATCACATGCCCAAGGAACTATACCTCTTGCAACCAGAATTTACATTTAGAGAATTTTGCGTACAGTTTCTCCTTCTTGAGTAGTTCTAAGATTAACCCTAGATGCATCTCATGCTCCTCCTTGGTCTTAGAGTAGATCAATATGTCATCTATGAACACTATCACAAATTTCTCTAGGTAAGGTCTACACACTCGGTTCATTAAGTCTATGAATACCGCTAGTGCATTCGTCAGACCAAAGGGCATTACTGTGAACTCAAAATGTCCATATCGAGTTCTAAATGCAGTCTTTAGAATGTCATCCTCGTGCACTCTCAGCTGATGGTATCTAGACCAAAGGTCTATCTTAGAGAAATAATGTTATCCCTGCAACTGATCAAACATGTCATCTATCCTAAGCCCTGCCCTGTAATCCTTGACAAAGTGCCTTAAACGATTGTACAGTCTACACATGGCATCTTCGGGTTTTATGTGAAAGCAACTGTTCGTACCTCTTGGGTGCCGTACCTGTGTACTCTTTCCTAACAGGGTTAGTGACTATGGCAAACGCCCTTCCAGTCCTAGATCTCTTGTTGTCATCCCTAACATTTCCATCCCTACTTGGCTCCCTGCCATTTCCTCTCTTCTCAGTATTCTTCCTCAACGATCCATTCCTAATTGCCTCATCGGTTAGCATTCCAGCTTTTAACACAACACTCTGAATTGTTGTTGGCTCCGTTGCTGCCACCATCGCACGGATCTGTGGAGCAAGGCCATAGATGTACCTCTCAATCCTTTTGTTCTCAGGGGTAACCAAATGAGGGACTAACCTAGCAAGCTTATGGAATCGATCAGTGTACGCAGCATGGCCAGCTCCGACCATCGCGTGACACCAAAACTCGGATTCCAGCTTTTGCAACTCATTGTTTGGACAAAACTCCTTTCTCATCAAACCCTTAAAGTCCTCCCAGGTCATGCCAACTGCGGCTTCCCGACCTCTAGTCTGGACCTGGGTGTTCCACCATGTCAGTGCCTTACCGATAAATGAACCGGCAGTGTACTTGACCTTCTGGTTAGCTCCACACCCACTCATGTCCTGGACTGATTCCATTTTCTCAATCCAGCGAGTGTAGACTATCGCACCACCCTTTCCATCATAATCCTTTGGGTTACACGCCATAAACTCCTTGTACGAACAACCATTTCGACCATTGCTCACGTTAACACTCCTAACATCACCCTGGATGTTGCTAGCGTGGTTACCTACTTGAGCAATGATGGTAGGAAGTAGGTCTTGCAATTGCTGAGCGATGACCGTGGAGAAGTCAGGGACTTCGTCAACGCCTCCATTTGCCCCAATACCTCGGTCACCTCCTTGACCATCTTGATCACCAGTTCGACCACCAACTCTGCCCGTTGGTTCTCCAGTTCTTCCACCTCCTCTACCAGTCCGTCCACCCGTCCTTCCACCTCGTGGTGCAGCAGTCTGTCGGCCTGCACTTCGTGTCGTCATCCTTGGCGGCATTGTCTACGCGAGGGAGGATGTAGGTAACGTTAAGTAGGATATAGACGGTCCTAATATACTATAGTACGAATCTATACGATCCTAAGGTGTCAACACCAATTTGAGTGAACAAGATAGCCAAGTCCACGTGGGTCATGACGCATCTATAATTACGTTGGCCTCCGTATTTATATATACCTCCTTTCCCAGCTGTACTTAGTATCTTACTTACGCAGCTCAGTGATTGATTCA
>BQNB010156133.1:0-15303 GCA_026074375.1 Tanacetum coccineum | reverse complement strand
ATGTTGTATATATCAAAGTATGAAACTCCAATATCTCCATATGATCAAACTAACAAACATCTAGTGGACAAACAGAGAAACCCAACTTATTAACTATTAATCTACGTGTCTTGAATCGGATACACATATTTTAATAAAATGCAACAAATTGTGCTCGGTTAACATGAACGATCATACATTCATACATTACGTTTTGGTTTGGTTACTATAGTATAATGTGTGGAAATAATTCATTGGTTGCAATAATTAGGTCCACTTATTCACAAATCAATAAGGTAATTACACATATGTTAGACATAGTTCTTCCTATCTTTTTCCTAATGTAAATGTAACTGAAAAGATAAAAGGAGGTGTGTTGGTAGTTATGGTAGAATACTTTCGCTGCTACTTAACCTGAGTTCCATTGATCAAATTAGTAGATATTGTTAACATAGTACCCAATTTTAGTTACTTGACACACCAAATAGCATTATAGTTCCCGTCAATTTGTTAAAATTGAGCTATCTGAGAAAAGTAGAAACTAAAACCGAGTTAACCCAAACTAAATAAAACTTAAGGAGCTCAAACCAAGCTTACTTTGTCTTAGTTAAAGGAGCTCAAACAAAGCTTAGTATTTTTAAGAAAATGTTTTATTTTATGGAGTTGTAAACCTGCTCAAAATCTAAAATAAACTATCTCGGTAATTTACACTGCTAGTTCTTCACGTTCATGGGGCTAACGCATTCAAGACTTTTTTCGAAGAAATTGCGCCATTAGTCCCTAACTACCCAAAAACACTTTGTCCGCCATGAATCGAATATAAATACAAACCGCGGTCAATTTTTATTTACGTCTTTTTTCAACGAATTTACGTTGTTAGTCCCTAACTACCCAAAAACGCTTCGTCGGTCATGAATCAAATATAAATGCAAACAGATCAATTTTTATTTACACGATTTGGTAGGAATTGACTAGAGCTGGGTTAACTCGAACTAAACGAAACTATAAGCTTTGGAAGCTTTACTTATTTGTTAATTTAGTGATACTTCAGTGAAGATTTTTGTTAGTTTAGGGATACTTCAGTGAAGATTTTTCCATGAAACTGTTAGCTTATTGAAATTTTTAAAAGACATCCAACAAACATTTTTTGTATATTTATAACTTTAAACTTATAATTATCAGCTTATTGAAACTTTAAAGGGTTAATTGTCTAAAAATGTATTATACTTTCTCGGGACCCCCGCTGGTAAGGGGCTCTGGCAGCTGCACCTTTTTTTTATGATGCATTGAATGCTTCCTCTGCTTTCAGTAAAAATAAAAAATATTAAAAATAAAATGATTCTCGAGGCACTATTTCTCTTATAGCGCTCTTTCCTTCCCTTCGAGCTAGCCGGAAGAAATCCATTTCTTTTATCTGTAAGAGAAAATGCGCTTATTCCATGAAATATGAGCGCCATTTTTTGTCATTGTGTAGAGTACTATTTTTTTGCCATTGTGACACCAAACTTTTGAATTTGTGCTATTGTGGGTATTTTTACATGTAAAATGACCATTTTACCCTTCGAAATTTAAAAAATATGAGGGTAAAATGGTCACAAAATACACACAATAGCACGAATTCAAAAGTTTGGTGTCACAATGGCAAAAAAACAGCACTCTACACACAATGACAAAAAGTGTCAAGTATAATACATTTTTAGGCAATTAACCCAACTTTAAAAAGACAATCAAAAAACACGATTATTAAATTTATAACTTAAACCATAAGTTAATAATCAAAAAGATGTTTAATAATAAAAAAGATGTTTAATTATCGGCTATTCAAAATTTGAAATAGCCTATCTTTCCTTCTACCCTTGCCTCCTTATTTTTTTTAACGACATAATTTATTAAAAACTAGCAATAAGCTAGCATAAAATTACAAATAGAGAGCTAACAAAGGATTTTGAATCTAGTTAGTCCAAGAAATGTTTAACTTACTATATCTATTTGTGAACCAAAAATAAGATATGTCAACTATTCTATCAAAAATTTCTTGCCGAATAGGACGCTTTTGACCGAAGATGAAGCCATTGCGAAACTTCCAGATAGACCAAACCGTGACACCCAAAATGGATTGAACAATATGTTTAGCTTGAGGGTTAATTTGGAGATCTTCTAACCATTCGAAACTAGCAGCAAAAGAATTGATCACAGGAAAGGAGATATCCAACCACAAAAAAACTCTATGCCAGATCTCAACAGCTAACGGGCAATTCCATAGAATATGATCTATGTGCTCTGGACATTGGTTACAAATAGGACATAGGAGAGAGAATAATTCAATACCTTTCCTGCTTAGGTTCCAGCGAGTGGGAAGGCGATCTCGTAAAGCTCTCCAAATCATAATGTTGACCTTTTTAGGGATATACCGATTCCATCTAGTAGGAATATGAACATCGGGCAGAACGATATTATCGATATGTATACGAGTTTCTTTAACGAAAAAAGAATTGGATCCTCCAATAGCCCATTCCCAAACATCAGGAGTATCACAAACCCGAGAGTTATGCAAAAGGTCGTATAGAGCCTGGATCTGAGAGTATAGGGAACCTCCTGTAATAAGCCTCGACCACGACCATACCCATGAGCCATTGATCCATCAGTCTCTTACAAGGCAATGTGGATCCGTATCAAGACGAAACAACCGAGGGAAGCGAGTCTTTAAAGAACAATCGCCAATCTAAATATCGTGCCAGAATTTAATATTAACACCATTATTGAGTTTCCTTATCATGTTTGAGTGAAGAATTATGCCTTTCTCATGCATAGCCTTAACGGAGTTAATAATCCTTGCCCACATAGAATTCTTATGAAGTTTGCTGAAGCAAATTCCATCGTTTGAATGGCCATGAATCGAAGAAACGACTTTAACCCAAAGCGCATGAGGATTATGGACATATCTCCATCTCCATTTCTGGATGAGAGAAAGATTTAAGGCTTGTAAACTTCCAATCCCAAGACCCCCATATTTCTTAGAAGTGAGCACATATTTCCATTCAATCCATTGCATCTTTTTATCATCGACAGTAGATCCCCAAAAGAATTTAGCCCTCATAGCCTCGAGATTTTTTTCAATGTTAACTGGCATAGGGAAAAGCGATAGATAATATATTCCCAAGGCTCCAAGAACCGAAGAAACAAGGGTAGTTCTACCGCCTATTGAAAGCATTGAAGCTTTCCATTTAGATAAGCGATTTTTGAACTTATCTAAAATTGGATCCCAACCTTTAAGTCTAGACATGTTCATGCCTACTGGGAGTCCCAAGTAAACAAAAGGCATATACTGAGATTTGCAACCTGTTAAAGAAGCTAAGTTTTTTACGTCATCAGAATTGACCCCTACTCCGTAAAGATAAGATTTATGTAAATTCAGATTAAGACCCAAAACCCGATGGAAGCAATGTAACAATTGGACCATTCCATGAATATTTGAACGAGACCACTTACCAAGAATAAGAACATCATCTGCGAATAGTAAGTGGGAGATTTGGAGAGTATCGATTCTAGCTTCATGGAAAAAACCTGCGTCAATGGCGTCTTTAATAACCACTATAAGCCCTTCCATAACCAAAATGAAAAGAAATGGGGAAAGAGGATCTCCCTGTCTTAACCCCCGATGGAGATTAAATTCACGAGAAGGGCTTCCATTAACTAAAATAGAAGTTCTAGCAGAAAAAAGGCATCCTCTAATCTATGAAATCCAAAGCTGGCTGAATCCCATAAATTGCAAAATTTGGAAGATGAAATCCCATGAAACCGAGTCAAAAGCTTTCTCAAAGTCAATTTTAAAAACCATAAGCGTTTTCTTCTTACGTTTGTACCAATCAATAAGCTCATTAACCAATAGGGGCCCATCCAAAATTTGACGGCCTCTAATAAAAGCAGTTTGTTCTGGGCTTATGAGGTATGAGAGAATCAATGACCCGAGAAAGCCTATTTGCAAGAATCTTTGCTATAATTTTGTATTGCGCCCCGATGAGACTTATTAGGCGAACTTCTGAAACTATAGTTGGGTTGTTCACTTTTGGAATCAAAGTTATAAACGATGAATTACAACCCTGAGGGGTGTAGACAGTGGAGTAAAATTCTTGAACAAACGCCAAGGCGCCCGGTTTTAGAGTGTCCCAATAATTCTTATAAAAGGCAAAAGAGAAGCCATCTGGTCCGAGAGACTTATCAGACCCACATGCCCATACAACATCACGAATCTCTTGCTCAGAAATCACACTTTGAAGAATAAGATTCTGATCTACCGATAAAGTATTGTAGTGAACACTCTTCCTGTTAACGATAATCCCTTCAAATTTTTTGAATTTTTCCTCGAAGAAGTGGAAGAAAGTATCTTTAATTTGACTTGGTTCGGTGATCCAAATTCCATCCTTCATAATGCCATTAATAGCGAAAGATCTTCTCTTCCTGTTGAGGACACCATGGAAATATTTGGTGTTCTCATCGCCCTCTATACCCCCATTTGATTTTTGCCTTTTGGGAGATATCCATACCTTCTTATTTATCAATCTCTCCAAGTCTTCTGATTTTGGATTGCCTTAACGATTTTTCTTCCGAACCAGCATGGCCAGCTTCTATGTTAGGCTCTATGCGATTGATTTCTTGCCTTGACTCTTCTTGCTCTTGCTTTCGAGAGTTAACAACTTGATGAGACCAATTCTTAATGACATATTTTAAACTCTTCATTTTTTCTCTGAAGTGTATGAAAGAATTAGACCCATCTAGATGTTGAGCAGAGTTCCAACTAGAGTTGACCAAAGCATCAAATTGAGAGTGAAGCATCCAAGAATTAAAAAGCTTGAACGGGATCGGCCCGTCGACTTTGGATTGCTTCAAAACAATAGGCCTGTGATTCGATATGTGACAATCTAACATTGTTGCCTGAATGCTATGAATCACGTTTGGTATGTCTTCGGATATTAAAAAACGATCCAACTTACTAAGTTTCTCCCCATTACTAGTTATACGAGTAAATGAATGTCCACCAAGAGGGACGTCCCAAAATCTGCCCTCGAGAATAAAATTGTTAAAAGCAGTAGCCGAAGCAAGGTTAAATCTAGAACCGATTCTCTCTACTTCGTTTCTAACCACGTTAAAATCACCAAACACAATGTACATACCAGGATTTTGTTGCATGAAAAGAAGAATAGAATTCCAAAGAGCTTGTTTTTTCCATTCCTCTTGAGGGGCATAAACATTAGTCATGTAGCACTTCAATTTATAGTGAACCCAAACTCCTTCTACTATTAAGAGGCTCTCTTTTAAAACAGTACGAGTAGCATTGAAAGCATCAGGGTACCATATAGAGATAAGACCTCCTGATCTACAGGTGGTCATATAGATATATTTATTCACAGGGTGATGTGGGATGGTTATATAAGTTACAGCCCATTTGATTTTAAATGATACATTTTTACGGTTGTTGGTACCATTTAGAAAAATAAGTTGATAGTTCTTATCTACTATTGGCTTAAGGTCATTTAGGACAAGGTTTTGACACAGCCGCACAATGTGCAACACATACACCAATTAATTTCATAAACTTTCAACTTGTAACAGTAGCATGAACAAAACATAGTTTTTATATACTTTAAGAAAAGTATATAAAAACTTTAAGGGGGTGTTTGCTATGTGGGTTTCTAACTGTTGGCATAGTATGAAACCTATAATTTGTAGTTTGGTTTATGTCAAGGTTTTCAAGATCGGGATCCAACCCAGGATCGTTTTCTTCTTTGCAAGATCGAGATCGTAAAGTAGGATCGGGATCGTAAGATCCTACTATAATGTCATTGTCTTAATAGTCTTTGTAATATTATACAAATCTACAAATTATTATATACCATAAACACAAAATTATATTAATGTTTTATGGAAATGTTGTCCTAAATTATGATTATGAAATGTTTAAGAAGATTAACATGTTGTTTTTTAAATTCTACAAAACACAACCCATAAATTTGTAGTTTTTTAATTTGTGGTTCGAGAAAAGAAAGATCGGATCGGAGTAGATCTTAAGATCCTATGTTCAAGATCGGGATCCTATAAAATCTTAAGCATGCAAAGATCCTATGTAGGATTTGGATCGTTTTTACTTTGTAGTATCGTAAAATTGTAAGATCCTAAGATCAGGATCGGGATCTTAACAACCATGGTTTATATAATTCAGAGGTTGTTAAGACATTTTCAAAAAAAATAAACACCACCTAAATTGAAACACTAATGAAACTTCATTACCATTTCATGACTTAAATTATTAACTTCAAACAAGCAGTCAAGTTAATAATCGAGCAGGTGAGAAATAATTGGCTATTCAAAATTTGAAATTGCATATCTTTGAATCGACCCTTCCCTTCCTATTTATAATCACTTTTTTCTAGCTATATTCATTCACAGTCCATTGCGGGACGGTTATAACCCATTTGATTATAAACCACACACCTTTTAATTTACAGTTGTTGGTAACATTTAAAAACATTAGTCGATGTAGGGGCAAACCAGTCAAGCCGAGCCCGAGCCTGAGCTCAAGCTCGGTTCGTCTATATATATAAACCTCGAGCTCGAGGTCAGTTCGGGATCCACTAACTTATATAACGTGTTAAAGGAATTAAAGACCAAATATCTTTAATCACACTTGGGGCTCGAGCTTGTTTATTTTTTTAAGCTCATTTATACATGGTTATAGACAAATATATACGCATATATTTTTAGGGCCCGTTTAGACCCATGAGCCTAATCAATCTTTGTATATAAAGCTCGGGCTCGAGCTCGATTATTAAATGAGCTCAAACATAGGCTCGAACTCGGGCTCGATCTCGTGTAGGCTCGGCTCGTTTTAGATTTTTATTGATCCGATTGTCAGCTTTTCACGAGCGTCTCACTAAGTTTACATTTAATATGCCAATAACCTCGGTTAAATGGTTTTCTATTATAATTTTTTTACCGTAAAGGTGCTTTTAAACGTACAATTGCTTTAAACTATTTTGAGTTATCCTCATACGGGGATCTAATTTAAGAAAAAATTTATAGACACTTTAATAGGAATATAATTTAGATAATAAAGTTTATATAACGATTTTCACTAGATAATGGCAACCCATAAAAACAAGAGCTAAAAATGTTCAAATTACAATAAAAAACACCCTTTATAGATGTGCTTTTTATCTTCATTTCCCGTTTTGTTGCTCATAGTTATATAATTTATCCGGTGCAAGCGGCATTAAAATATGTTATAAGTTTTAAAGATGAAATTTAAAGGTTTATTAAGTAACTATATATATTCGAGTAACCGAACGACAAATGAAACTATAGATCTTTTCGTGAAACAATGAGGTGAAATAACCCCTAGTGACCTTGCTATTGATAATAAACTAATATGGAATTCTACTTGCATGATGATTTGAAAAATATAACGACAACCGTGAGACTTATAACTGCTTAAAATGAAATACTTGTTTAGTTAGAAATAAAGTCCGTTATTTCGATAAGCGCCCAAGATGGATCGACTACATAGATTAACAAATTTATTTCAAGTTTTTAAAGAGGCAACACAACTAAATTAATCAAGGTGTTAAATTACCAAACTAGCTCATTAGTTTAAAGCAAAATTTAATACTATGACGGAAAAAAAGACGAATAAAAACCTCACCTACTCAACATGTTTAAAAAAGTTATAACAGGTTATAACAAGAGAAATTTGTAAAATATTTTGCTAATTACCTTTGGTTTTACCCTTTACCGCCGCACTTAATCCATTATTAAAATGTTGGAGGCGTAGAACCTTTTAATAAACAAGAATAAAGGAAAATTTAGACTTGATCCATTGGGTTAGACGTAACGACCCCGACAGATATAAACCCAAATTTTTAAATTTAAAGATAATTATAAAAATTTTTGTGGAATTTATGCAACAAAATATGGTACAACAAAAACAAAACACAATGTTGACCAGAATGCGGGCCGGGATTGTCCCGTAAAGGCAAGTGACATTAATATAAACCTTTAATAAAAGTTTTATTTGAAGAAAGCTACAAAGCGTCAACGAACCTCGGCCCCAACAAGCGAGTTATGTACAATTTAGTTGTGCTTGCAAACTTTTTAAATAACTTTAAGACCCGAATATTTGCAAACTTTGACATTTTGGCTTGTTGGAAAGAAAGTGAAATTTCAATTCAATTTAATCGCATGCCCGTGACTAATTAGCGTTCCAAGCTTCGCGGTAGCTTTCCGAATCGGCCTTTTCTACTAGTGGTAAGAATTATATCGGAAAGAAGGTCAAGACTAAACCCCAGAATCCGTGTAAGTATGTTATGTATTGAAAAGATTATTTGGACGGAGTAGATAGGAACAACATGAAACAACGTTGGATATATGGATAGGTTCCGATATTAGAAGACATGAAAGAAACATATAGCAAGAGAAGAAGTTGATTATAGGGATAACACCCCGAATAACGCAATAAGATGAAGTTGAGTTTGAAGGACCTTAATATATATAGAATGTACGTTAAGTGAAGAAGAATTTGAAGATTAAAGGATAGAGTATAACGGGTGATGGCAATGCGAAGCTCGACATACTTAGTACACTAATAATGTTTTTCGGGTGATAGTCATTGCTCGAAGCTGAAATGTATAAGTATTTATACATTTTTATTAATTTATAAACGTATTGATAAAATAAAAGTTTATTGGTTGTAATTTTTTAGTCATGTTCCGGTGCAAATAAAAAGTTATATTGTATTTTTTTATTATGTTTCCTGTTATAATATAGTTAAAAGTTTGATAATTTAACAAGTTTATTAAATAAATGTTCGTGATATAGTTTTAAAATCCGAAAAAAACCCGAACCGTATAAAAAACCGAATCCGAACATTTATAACCGAAAAATAAGTCGAACCGAAAAAAACCTAATAAAAAAACCGATCCGAAAATTAAAACCGAAAAACCGTATTCCGAACATTTATAACCGAAAAAAACCGATTTCCGAAAAACCGAAACAAACCGAAACCAGTATTAAAAAACCGATTTTTTTAAAACCGGTTTTAACCGATTTTTTTGCACCTCTAAACTTCATTACCATTTCATTACTTTTTCCCAGCTCAAAATTATTAGCTTATTGAAATTTTAAAAAGACAATAATTAAACATCCACACGATTATTGATAAATAGGCCTACTAAGTAAGCCTAATAATAAACATACTCCATACAATTCATGTCAAGTGTCATACACATCTTCTCTCTCATCATTATTCACCAATTAACTTCTAAAACTCACTAATCATAACTTTAGATCTAATTTTAAATCTTAGTTTTAGGCATACATTTCATTTTCCTTACAATTATTAACTTCAAACAAGTAGTCAAGTTAATAATCGAGCAGGTGATAATTGGCTATTCAAAATTTGAAATTGCATATCTTTGAATCGACCCTTCCCTTCCTATTTATAATCACTTTTTTCTAGCTATATTCATTCACAGTCCAATGTGGGACGGTTATAACCCATTTGATTAATAAACACACCGCCTTAAATTTACAGTTGTGGTACATTAAAACATTATCGATTATGCAAACCAGTCTAGCGAGCCCGAGCCGAGCGACAAGCTCGGTTTCGTCTATATAATAATAAACCTCAGCTCGAGTTCATGTTCGGATCCACTAACTAATAATAACTGTTTAAAAGAATTAAGACCAAATATCTTTAATCACACTTGGGGCTCGAGCTTGTTTATTTTTTTAAGCTCATTTATACATGGTTATAGACAAATATATACGCATATATTTTTAGGGCCCGTTTAGACCCATGAGCCTAATCAATCTTGTATAAAAAAAAAAGCTCGGCTCGAGCTCAGAGTTATTAAATGAGACTCAAACAATATGCAACGAACACGTGCTCCGATCTCGTGTAGGCTCCGCTCGTTTTAATTTTATATTGATCCATGTCAGCTTTTTCACGAACGTCTCACTAAGAATACATTAATATCCAATTAACCTACGGTTGACATGGATTTCTTTATAATTTTATTTACCGTAAAGGAGGTGCTTTAAACAAAGAGAAATTAAGAAGAGAGTTTTAAATATAAATATTATATACTCTACGTGGTTTTTGTAAAAATGCTTGTAGTTTAGAGGATTTTATGAAAATACTTGATATCGTAACGCGGTCAATTTTTATTTATGTCTTTTTTCAACGAAATTACGCCTTTAGTCCCTAACTACCCAAAAACGCTTTGTCGGTCATGAATCAAATATAAATGCAAAAATTTTATTTACACGATTTGGTAGAAATATAAATGCAAACCGATCAATTTTTATTTACACGATTTGGTAGAAACTGACTAGAGTTGGGTTAACTCAAACTAAACTAAACTATATGCTTTGGAAGCTTTACTTATTTGTTGTTACTTTAGAGATATTTCTGAGAATATTTTTTTCATGAAATTGTTAGCTTATTGAAATTTTAAAAAGACATCCAGCAAACATTTTCAGTTAGTATATTTATAACTTTAAACTTGAAATTATCAGCTTATTATAGCTTTAAAAATTCAACAAAGAAATACCTTTGATTATTAGATTTATAACTTAAAGCATATTGTCAAGCTAATAAAGTAATAATCAAAAAGATAATTTATTTATTGGCTATTCAAAATTTGAAATTGCCTATCTTTACTTTAACCCTTGCCTCCTTATTTAAGGTAAAAGTCAAATATTACCAACGTACTTTTATATTTTACCGATTTGATACATTTACTTTTTTATTAATACGAAAACTCACGTACTTTCAAATTTTGTTCAGACTTCACCCATATGACCGGTTTATATTATAATAATAATAACTTAAATGATATTACCCTTGTCTTTTTTAAAATTTGTTCCAACTTCACCAACGAACTTTTAAAAATTGTTCTGACTTCACCCATTCGACAAGAGTAATATAGTCATTTCAGTTATTATTTTAATATAAACCGGTCATATGGGTGAAGTCAGAACAAAATTTAAAAGTATGTGGGATCCTGTGTTAAAAAAAAGAAATGTATGAAGTCGGTAAAATATGAAAAGTACGTTGGTAATATTTACCCCCTTATTTATAATAAGTTCATTCTAGCTAAATTCAGTCACAGGGCGATGTGGGATGGTTGTAACCCATATAGGACAAGGTTTTGACACAGTCGCACAATGTGCGACACATACCCCAATTTAATTCATAAAATTTCTAACTTGCAACACTACTACACTAGCATGAACAAAACACAGTTTTAATATTTAACATTTGGTCACCAAACTTTAAGAAAAAACTTCTTCAATTAAGAGAAAAGCTGTTTCATAATGATTCACTAGTAATCTTCGTTAACTCTCTCTCTTTCTTTGTATATTTTTTAGTTATGGCCGTTGGTCACCTAGGCTGGTTTTCTTCATTTGGTTGCAACCATGGCGTTATGTTGTTGGTTATAGAGTAATGCGTAGACGATATCCTAATCCAACTGTATTTGGTTCGAACTTTGTATCTATTATCCGAGTTGCTTCAATGATATGGTCTGGGTAAGAAAACATAGATGGTATACATTAGGATACTAAATATGTATAAGTTATTCAAGTTTTAGGAACATTAACATATGTTTTTGTTTATCGAAATTCATTTTATCCTTTAGTCCCACATAGGTTAAGGATACAAAATTGTGGTAACTTATATAAAACAATGTCCTAGGCATGTGGTATCATGTTATCTAACTTTTTAAATCGTTGCATATAGTCTTGGACTTCTGGTGTATCATGTAAGTGGCGGATATAGGAGGGGGCAGTGTTCGCACCCGCTGTCTACAAGTGAGTGATGCTGATATGAACATAGGATCTAAGCCCAAGAGTACAACTGTACAAGTCAATATACGCCTAAAATTCAACAAGATCACGTGTAGACAGTAGACTCGTGTTTTCTTAAATATGAGCAAGAAACAAGCATAGAATCTAGTGCTTGTCTAAATTCCATGCATAAATTGTAACAGTTGCATCAAATGAAAGCAAGAAGAAAATTGTCAAAGTCTATGTCTTCCTCCCTATTTCTCTTGAAGTTTTAGCCTACTAAAACAAGGTTGTATCAGACACTGCCGGAACTTGAACATTTATCTTGTCGGGTTGAAATTTGTCAAAGTTTAGATGAACTTCTTTGTAACTATAAATTGTTCACATACTAATATACTATAGAGATATAAACCCGTATATAAAAAAAGGAACAAAAAAGTGATACTATTAAACTCAAGTCTTGAATCTCAAATACAATAATTCATGACTCACATAACTCATAATTGATAATCTGAATTTTAAATGTCAAACATGAAAAAATCAATATATAGAGAATAAGAAGCAATTTTTTTTAAACAACAATACGCATCAGATAAAAACTTTATGATATTAGTATTAGAAAAGCTTAAGCTTGTGCATATTTTATTGTATGAATCAAAATGTGCCAAAATTATTGATCTTTGGAATCGATGAATAACCTATTAAGTTCTTAATCATTAATATAAAAGAGGATATGTCATACGGACTAATAGTTAAATGCATGTTAATGAACTGAAGATCGATTTGTATTGTCAACCTAATTACCTCTAAAACTTACTCCGCTATCCCAAAACTATCGTCACTAGACAAAAAAAAAACGCACACACAAAAATATACAGTTTAAGAAAGAAAAAAAAGTAAGACCACTACACTCTTCAACCAATCAAATAGAATCGTCACTCACTAAAATCTTTTTTGATTGGTGGACACAAAAAGTTGACTATAGTTTTGAGACATCCAAAATGAACATGAGTACTATAATTTTGAAACATCGGGGTATAATATTTACACAATTACGTACACTAGTTGCCTCGAAATAAAATTGGGGACTATAAATTTAAAACAAACGAGTATAATATTTACACTAGTTGTCACGACTTAAAAGAGGTGGGTTGAGGATTCTCCCCTGCCCCTTAATAGTTCCGCCCTCGTATCAGATGCATAAGGTGAAACAAAACCTTCTTCGACTAAGATAATACGTGTTATAAGAGCAACCATTATGGTGTGGAGTGTGAACCTTTTTTTTTTTGAACGACAACTTTTATAAAACTAGCAAGCTGCTAGAAGAAAACAATTACAAAGAAATTAAGTGGGGGTTTTTGAACCAATCCACCCAAGAAAACTTTCTATTACAACGACTATGACACCAATTAAAAGCCTGCAAAACTATATCATCAAAGATCGTCGAACGCCTCGGTGGATGGTCCTCGAAAACACATTGATTCCTAAACCTCCAAATAGACCACCAAGCAACGAAAAACACGCCTTCCAAAAGGACCTTAATCTTTGATGTTAATCGAAGCGATAAGAACCAAGCTTGCCACTCCGGAAACGACGACCAATTTTGAGAGTCCAAATCCTACCAGCGACAAACTCGCCTCAGCACACACTGAGCCAAATCGCATCTAAATAAGACGTGCTGAATGTCCTCTTCACAATCATGACAGACCGGGCAATTAGAGGACTCAAGCTCCACTCCTCGATGCACCAGGTGTGGAGTGTGAACCTTCTTCGACTGTAGAAAGGATTGTACAATTAACAATCCAATTTTATAAGCTTTTTCACGTCATTAACTGATTTACTTTATGAATAAACATTTTCATATCATAAACAATACACTTAACACTTTTAGAATACGCAAACTTTAAACCTTTTTGAAATCATAGAATTATTCATGTCACGTCAGATTGAAAAACCTATCGACTATGATTTACACATTAGAACTCTTTATATTTGCATAAACTTTTTTATAAACCACGAGTGGATGTCTAAGTCGTATGCTCCAAAGTTGTAAAAACCGGTGTTTGAACAAAGTGATTAGGTAAAAATCATAACTAAAGCTGGGTTTAAAGGCCCTTGGCTTTTCAAAATGTGAATTTGCCTATCTTTTAAACAACCCTTCCCTTCTTATCTATAATCATCTCTTTCTAGCTTTATTTACTCACAGTGCAATGTGGGATGGTCATAAACTCATAACCCTTTTAAACTATACACTTGTTCATTTTGAATTAGTTCGACTATGTGTTAGTGTTATTATGACTAAAAGAAACCGGGTGCAATTTTTTTTCAACATAACACTAGACACACCTTTTTAGACCGGGTGCATTGAGAAAGTTGATGTTTTGTAAAAAAATTGACACTACGGAGCAAAATTTCATTGGTGTCTCGTGACGCTATGGAACCCCCAAAATCCGTTCTGGTTACCATGTTTAGATAAAACACTATTTTATATATGGATTATATGCTATGCCTTTTACACTTGTATCGTATTTTTATAATCAATGATCTTTTGATTGATCTGAAATATCTCTAGGTTCAGTTGCCGGTAACATTTATAAACTTAAATTGATAGTTCTAGTTTATGAGTTGCAAAACCACACATATATAAAGATCATTTACGGCTGTCGTCTTAACATGGTCACATATTTAACATTTTGAATTTCCTTCACATTCACTTTTGAAACGATTGGCGATGGATCTTGTTAGTACAAAATTCGTGTTGGGTTTGGTAGCGTGTCAAGTCTCTTGTTGGGTCGGGCCTTCAAGCGACTTGGATACTGGATCTTGTACTAGAGCAAGAGAAGTGATGATTTTCTGCACAATTAAAAGTAAACCGTTAGCCTTACCGTGGGGACGGACCCCACGATTAGACTCCGGCGTGAGAGTAAGTATTCATTGTCAGAGTATGTGTCAGATAGAATAAGAATAATTGTGTACCTTTTGGGATGTATTGTGACCCCTATTTATAGGTGTCTAGTACTAGGGTTTCCTAGTATTTCGGTTACTTTAGTAGTGGCCGGAGTGGGTCCCTTGTCGGGCAAGGGTCCGCGACAGTCGTTTTGAACGGACGCAGATGTTCTGCGGACGGATCGTCTTATAGGTGGATCCGCGGACGGATCGTCTACAAGTGGATCCGCGGACGGATCGTCTACAAGTGGATCTGCGGACGGATCGCTAGGTTCGGGGCCGAAGCCCACGCGAGTTTGGGCTTTACCATGGCCTGTTATTGATAGGTTTAGCCATAAAGCCCAAGTGATAATGTGGCCCAAGCCCAGAGGCTTGGTATACCCATTATACGTCATCAAGTCCCCCCAGTCTAGTATGATATTGCCCGTGGGTTATTTCCTGTGTGCGGTCCCATACTGAACATGAGTTAGAGCTTAAAGAGAAGCTTCGAGGTAAGTATGATGCTCGGGGGGTCCTTCTTAGGGAAAAGGATGCTGA
>BQNB010156132.1:0-15303 GCA_026074375.1 Tanacetum coccineum | reverse complement strand
CTTGAAAATGATATCATGGAAAATCAAGATAAAGACCTAGAAATCAAGGAAAATGAACAATTAAACAAAGAAATCACAAACATAAAAAACTCTAAAGATCATCCCATAGAAGCCATCATAGGAAGTCTTAATGAAAGAACTCTAAGATCTCAATTTCAAAATCAAAGCAACTTCTTTTGTTTTGTTTCCTCCGTAGAACCCAAAAACGTTAAGGAAGCCATACAAGACGAAAGTTAGACTATGGCTATGCAAGAAGAACTAAATCAATTTAAAACAAATGACGTATGGAGTCTCGTTCCCCCACTTAGAAACCAAACCATCATTGGTACAAAATGGGTCTTTAAAAACAAACTCGATGAAAATGGTGTCGTTTCTAGAAATAAAGCAAGACTCATCGCGCAAGGGTAATACCCGTGGCAAGATTAGAATCTATAAGAATCCTTCTTGCGTATGCTTGTGCTCATAACTTCAAGCTTTATCAAATGGATGTCAAAAGTGCTTTTCTAAATGGTTTTAGAAATGAAGAAGTCTATGTCGCTCAACCTCTCGGATTCTCAGATTTTGAAAAACCCAACCATGTTTTCAAACTTAAAAAGGCTCTATACGGTCTCAAACAAGCACCCAATGCTTGGTATGATAGACTTAAGGCCTTTCTCATTGATCATAAGTACACCATAGGATTAGTAGATAACACTTTATTTACTAAGAAAAGAAACTCACATATCATCATCGTTCAAATCTATGTGGACGACATCATCTTTGGATCAACTTATCAAGAGCTTTGTGATGATTTCTCAAAAATCATGCACGATGAGTTTGAAATGAGCATGATGGGTAAATTGAATTTCTTCCTTGGTCTTCAAATCAAGCAACTAGAAGATGGAATCTTTTTCAACCAATCTAAATACGACAAAGAAATGCTAAAGAAGTTCAATCTTGAAGACTCCAAACCAATCAAAACTCCTATGTCATCCGAAACCAAGCTCACTCGTGATGAAGATGGGGAACCCATTGATGACACTAAATATCGTGACATGATTGGCAGTTTACTTTATCTAACGGCCAGTCGCCCGGACATCATGTTTAACGTTTGTCTTTGTACCCGATTTCAAGAAGCACCAAAAACTTCCCACCTTGAAGCCGTAAAAAGAATCTTTAGATATGATATGTGTTTAATCACATATTAATTTTCCTTATTAAAACAAGCTTAAATGACCAAAAATACATGGAAATGCATTGTATATGTGTGTTTAGTTGATTGTGCAGGTAACGAATATATCAAAAATGGACAAAAATGCTGCCAAAATAGACAAAAACGAGCACGAGATTAGAAGAGCGTGAGAAAGCGAAGCCGAGGGCGTATTCATCTTTAATGGGTCAACCCGTACCCGTTTCATGGTCCGGGTCAGCCTATTAATATTTGAGCTATACCAAGCATTGGTCTAAAACATCCAAGTCCATATCTATAAGTCCATTATCCAGTCCAGGCCTAAGTCATAAGAAATAAGCCCAATCCCAAACCTCTGACCCAAGTCAAACAATAAAATGCTCCTAAAAATCACTATAGATCTTCTCTTTCGTTTTTACACTCACAAAGGGTACGGATAAATTCCATTTCATCCACACTCCTACCTCTTCTAGAAGGCCAACGTGGCGCCTCTGACATCACAGCAAGCCACGTTGGAAATCCCAAGCACTCCTATTGGATGAGAAGTTGTGGAAGTAATCCAAGGGCTAAAAAGGATGGATTGGAAGTTTGTTAGCAATCAAAGGCTAGGATTGAAGATTGAAGAATGATCCTCAAGGCCTAGAAGTTTCTCACCTCAGTTATAAATACCCCATGTATTCACACAGTTAGGAGTATCTAACTTTTAGTAGTATTTTAGCTTAAAATTTTAGCGTATTGTCTTAATATTGTAATTTCCTTTTTCAAAGCTTGTAATCTTTTAATCATTAATAAAATTGCAGTTTCCTTTTAAATTGTGTGTTAAATTTATGTTTTAACTTCTATGAAAATTCATTTAAGATGTGTTTTAAATTCCTTTAATAAGCTAACACTTATTCAGTTAAGCTAGCTTATAGCCTAACTGAATAAGCAGTTCTACTTAAATAATCTAAAAAGTAATAATAAGCTTAATTTAGATGATAAACCAGACATGGATGGGCTTATGGGACCATACCAGCTTATGTAAATAAGCTGGAGCTTGTAGATAAGCTCTAAACAGCATTTATAAGTCCTTGTTTAGAGCAAAGGACATGGTATGTTCACTTTTACTCTTTCTACCTTAATTTTTGTTTCAGCTTATTAAACTGCTTAATTTTTGCTCATTGTTGCTTAATTGTGCTTATTATGTGGAATGGTAGCTTATTATGCTTAGGGTGTAGCTTAAAATTAGTTTAAATTTAGTTTTAAACTGTTAGTTTAGAAGTCAACATTGCTTATTAGTTAAGCATAGTATTTAGTGCTTATTTCTATAAGGTTTATGCTTATTAGTCCTTATTATTGTTAGTTCTTAATCTGGTCTAGCATTTCCAAGCTTAATTAGTTCTGTTTTAGTTTAAAAAGGGATTTTCTAGTTTTAAAGAGGTGTTTTGGATAAGCAACATTAATAGGATTAAAATAAGTGTAGGTTGTTTTATTGATTAAGATGGACTTGATAAGCCTAAATAAGGTCTATGTGCTAGTTTTTTAAGTTTAAAATAAGCTTTGTTAAGTTTTGAAGTTAAATCTAAATCTGCTAGTTTAAATGGTTTATAAACTGCTTAGTGGTTTAATTCTTTAAAAAGTGTACTTGAGGTGTAGAATTTGAGTTCAAAGTCTGGTTTCTAGTGCATCAATATGCATCTATTTTGAGTTTTTAGTTTTAGGTAAAGCCTTTTAGTATTTTAGAACAAAATCAATCAAGTAGTGTAGCTTTTAAAAGTTTGATATTGCAGGTTAAATTGTGGTTGGATTCTAGTTAAACTTTGATAAATTTTGATAAAATATAGCTTATTATAGTCTAGTGTTAATCTGTTTCATGTTTTTAGTTAGTAAAAATCATTTTTGAGTCTTAATTTTAAGCTGCAAATGAGTCATTTTCTTTCAAAAAGCTAAAAACAAGTAGTGTAGACTGTCATTTCATCTTATTTCCTAAATTAATTTACTTAAGTTTAGCTTATTTGAGTTATTTAAGTATAAGTCTAAATCTGTTTTTACCTTTCAGCTTATTTCAAGTGCTTAATAGTCTTTAATCTTAGCTTAAATTTGGTCAAAAGTCCTTTAAAAGTCCTTAGAGTCTGGTGTCTTAATGTCTTTTGATGCTTTTTCAGCTTATTTTACTTGCTTATTTTTAATCCCTAGTGCTCATTGAGTCTAGAATTAGGTCTGTTTTTAGCTTTTTAATTTTCTATTTGCTTATTAGTCTAAATAGTACTTAGTTAGTCTAAATAGTCTTAGCTTAATATCAAATCAGTTTTAACTAGCAAATGTCATTTTTAATTGTCCTTTTTCTAGCTTATTAATAAGTACTGGCAATATGTCTTTCATTAAATTTGCTTATTTTTGCTTATTCTTTAACTATTTTAAAAAGAAAAATAAAAAACATGTTTTCCAAAAAGGGACAGTCACAAGACTCGAACCTGTGACCTCCCTCACACAACACACACGCCGTAACCATCCTGCCCTTGGGTCTTTTTCATTATGAGTTTGTTTTATTAATTACTTATATGTTACTTAGTTTAAAGCTTATATAGCTTATTGATTTTTCACAGCTTATTGATAATAGATTTTTCATTTATTTTTCTTTGTAAACCTCAAAAATAGTGTCTAGAATTTTTGTAAATTTTCTCAAATTTTTAGGATTAAGTTTAGTATTTTTAGTTTAATATTTAGTCGTATTTAGTTTTAAAAATAGTTTTAATTAGTTTAAATTTTCAAAAAAATAATTTTTGTTTTTTTAAAAATTAGTTTAATTCATTTTAGTTTAAGAAATTTGAATTTTGAGTTTTTAGAGTTTTATTTTGTCATTTTTAGTTAATTAGTTAGTAAACTATAGTTATTAATTAGTCTTTAATAGTTTTAAATGTTTTTAGAATTTTAAATTGCCTTTATTCCTAGATTAGCGTGCCTTTATTTGCTTTCCCTTTGCGTTATTAGATTTAGAATCCAAAATCCAAAATTTCGATTATTCAAGCACCCGATCACGAACCGAAACAAGATTTTCAATATTCACGCTTCGTTGGGAAAACGACTCAGGAACGATTTGAACTTTATCATTTCCTAATGGTAATTTTCTCATCAATACTTTCCGGAAATATATATTCTTAGTAATTAGCCTACTACTCTTTCACAAGAGTAATTTTCCAAATTGCTTTTACTATATATATATATATATATATACTATAAATGACGAATCAAATTTTTGACGCCGTTGCCGGGTTGGAGTGTTATGATTATCGTGTTGAAGTTTGAAGATTAGTGCATTGAAGACCCTTTTCCGTTAAGTTATTGTTTTTTGTGAATATAAATTTTATATTTCTTTATTATTTTCATTTTCTTTTATATAAAACTTAAAAAAATACAAAAATATTTTATTTTTCTCGATTTATTTTTGTGGATTTATTAGAAACACCAAAAATACTTTTCCTAAAGTATTTAAAATACCAAAAAAATTTAAAAAACCAAAAAAATAAATTGTGTTGTCAATTGTTAAATCGGCTCACCTTTAGATTAACAAACTATAAGAGATGTATAAGGAGGGTTGATCCTACGAACTTCGACCCGAAAGGAGAAGGTTTTTAAAACGCTTCACGCTTACCCACTCCTCCGCTTCTTTGTGCGTTTTCTAAAGAGCTACCGTGCACTTTTGACTATCGGTTAAAAAATATTTTTATTTTAGATTTATTTCTCTTATTTTGTTAGTGCATGCGCACCCGCTCTTCATCGAATTTAATTATTGAATCTTTTACGATTCCAAAGCTACATAATCGTAGACGTTCCAAGCAAATAGTCAAACCCGAGCTTCGAACTATTGTAGAGACTCCCGTTGCTACTATGGCGGATACGCGTACTATGTTGGAATTACTCCAAGCACCCACCGAGGGTTACGGAGATGCGATTGTTCTTCCTCCTATACTTGCCGAAAATTTTGAGTTAAAAGTCGGGTTACTTCGGCTAGTAACTTCGAGTCAATTTCATGGTTTTGAGAGGGACGATCCCCATTCTCATATTCGTTGGTTTAACAAGATCACTTCTACGCTTAAATACAAGAATGTTCCACATGATGCTATCAAGTTGATGCTTTTCTCATTTTCTCTTGAGGGGGCAGCCCGGATTTGGCTTGAAAAAGAACCCCCTCGTTCTATCCATACATGGGAAGATCTCGTTTCTAAGTTTGTGAATTATTTCTTTCCTCCTTCGAAGACTACGAATCTCAAGAATGACATTACGAATTTTCAGCAGAGGTTTGATGAAACGTTTAGTGAGGCATGGGACCATTTTAAAGATCTCCTTCGTAAATGCCCACACCACGGTTTTTCAGAATTACATCAAATCGACACGTTTTACAATGCGTTGACACAATCCGATCAAGATTCTCTAAACGCAGCCGTTGGTGGTAATCTTTTGAACCGTACTCCTCGTGATGCTTTGACTATTATTGAGAATAAGTCAAAAGTTCGCACTTCAAGAAACAAACCGGTTGTTTCAAAAGTGAGTACTACTTCTTCTTCTACTCCCGCTTATCTACCAGAGATTACCACTCTTACTGATGCCGTTAAGGCTATTCTTTTTCAAAACAAGACTCCTTCACCAGCTCCCGTTAAAGCTATAGAAGAGATTTGTGTTACTTGTGGCGGACCGCATCCTTACTATGAGTGTCTTGCTACCGAGGGTAACACTTTTAATACTTCTGCAGCCATAGGGACCTACAATCAAGAAGGTCCCGGATACCGTCCTCAAGGAGAAACTAATTATCGTGCTAGCAATCAAATGAGACCACCCGGTTTTCCTCAACCGAATGTGCAGAACAATCAAAACCGGTATAATCAGAATCAAGGATACAATCAGAATAAAGGAAATCAGAATTATCAAGCTCTATTTTATCAAACTCAAGTTGGACCTTCGAATGATTTCTCGAACTCCATGAAGACTAATGATGTTAATATGAGAGCTATGCAAAATCAAATAAACAATATGAAGGCAGAATTTATGAATGAAGTCTAGATTACGATGAGTAATCAGATCAATGAGTTAAAGAATGATATAAAGAATATGATGAACAGTTTTTTTCAAATGAATAGTCCCTCGGGTTTGGGATCACTTTATAGTAATACCATTGCTAACCCGAGAGGTGACTTGAAAGCTATTACTACCCGAAGTGGTGTTTCTTATGTTATACTACTACCCGATAGTGAGTTTCTTATGATGGACATACAATTCCAACTACTTCTTCTCCTCTTCCAAAGGAAGTAGAATGTGAACCAGAGGCGACAAAGGACAGGGTGGAAACTACAAATTTAGGAAGTACCACACACGTCCAACCTCGGGTTGTTCAAGTTCCTATTCTAGAGCCCAATTTTGCTCCAAACCTAATCCTAAACTTCGATACCTTATCCTCATGCTTAACACCAAAAAGCTTCTGTGAGAAAGCTAATAATCTCAATGTTGAAGTCCTTCAAATTCATTCAAAATTACATTTCGACCTAAACTTTGCGGATGCTCTTTTCACCTAAATTGCATCTAGAAACGGATTAAGATTCCTCCTTAGTAATAAGGAAAAATTATTCGAATGGGAAAATACTCTATTAAATGAGAATAGTTCGGCGGTGCTCCTAAAAAAGTTGCCAGAAAAACCTGGAGACTCTGGCAAATTTCTTATTCCTTATGATTATTCCGACTAGAAGAGTGCTTAGCCTTAGTTGATCCTTGGCGCTAAGCAATCAATCGTTAATTCCTCTTTCCGTTTGGAAGAAGCTTTCTCTCTCGAAACTTACTCATACTCGCATGACTCTCGAGCTCGCAAATCGATCGGTTGCTTATCCGGTTGGAGTTGCCGAATATGTCATTGTGAAAGTAGGAAAGTTTCATTTTCTAGCTAACTTCGTTGTCCGACGACTAACGATGACGATCGCTACATGTTCCCCTTATAATTTGAAAAAAAAAAAAAAAAAAAAAAAAAAAAAGGGAGACCCTTTTATGAGGACGCCGTCTCTTAGTCGACGTGTTCGGAGAAGAGCTTATTTTGAGAAATGGAGATGAAAAATTAATCTTGCATGCTGATAACACTTCAAAACATCCCCAAAAACATGCAAATGAGTCAATTAATATGATTAATTTCATTGACATCACATGCGAGGATCGTTTCTTGATGTGTTAAAGAAATCAACTCATCCCTCCAGTGGCAGTACCACTCCTTTTGAGACTAGTGATTCTCTTCTCGAGGAGTTCGCCGATAAACTCGCTCTTCTTGACCCATTTCCATCAGGAATTAGTGATGCCGACTTTGATTCGGAGGGAGACATTCTTCTACTTGATAAGTTATTAAATAATGATTCATCATCTCCTCTCCTTCCAAAAGAACTTAATTTTGAGGAACTTAAAATGATAAAATCTTCAATTGATGATTCGCCCCCTCTTGACATTTTAGGGGATAATTCTGTGACTTTCACTAATCCTCCTCTTTTGAATACTATTGATGATTTACCTCTAGTGATAACATCACTTCTTTAGGGAGGATGTTCCGAGGAAAATTTTAAAATTTATCAAACCCTCTTTATGAATTTGATGACAAGTAGCATCGTCATGCATAGAATCCTCTTATTAAATAGGTGGTTTAAAGGACATCGAGAACAAGGACTCTTAAGTTTCTAACCTTGATGAGCCGCGTAGCTAGTCACACTCTTTCTGATGAGGCTAGAGTGCTATCGACCCAGGAGGCGATATAATGAGATCGATGCTGATGTTTCTTGGATATTTAAAGGGGGGATGGACGATTATCATGAATCGTGGGAATTATAATCTATCTTGAGAGTTTGTTTATTAATTACACTATACCTGAATCTCCCACGCGAGGTGTTATTTAGATCAAAACCCTAAAAGCTTAAAGGATGAACCTAAAAGTAGATGATTTAAAAAGATTAATGAAAATGTGAGGTATACCTTTAGAGGATCGCCATTATCTTTCCTCACATTTGTATCAAAATCTTCTTCTTCCTTTTCTTACCAATCTTGTAATACTCGGAGTATTACTATCTTATCTCACTATCTCCCTTCTGGGAGTTGAGACCTCATTTTTTTGACCTCGCATCTTCGCTTATAGTTTTCTATCTTAGAGCCTGGCGGCAAATGAAAAGTCCGATGGAGATTTGCTCTTCCACATGTTTCGTCCCTAATATCACGATGATATGGGGAGAGTCAAGCTAGAGACTCGTACAAAAACAAGCGCTTCTCGAGAGGCAACCCATGTTTCTATCTTCTTTTTCTATTTTCTAATAAGTGTGACGTGAGGAGGCTCGCCTCTTCCTTTCTTGTGTTTCATGGTTTGTGTTCTATGTTTAGGATTGCCCTAGATTATGAAGACTCTCGTGCTCGTGGTTTTGTCCATCGTTCACTCGAGCTTCAATCCTTAGCATGCTTATATATGGGAATTCGATATCCTAGATCGTATTGACTAATGTTTATCTATTAGCATAATTAATAAACGGCTTTAGATTTACGTAGAGACCCTTTAAACATTGAGGACAATGTTTAGTTCTAGTATGGGGGGTATCTATCGATTTGATCATAGTTTCATTTGCTTTGTCTTCACGTAACCCCGTTTTGCCACCAAAATACCAAAAATATGTGATTTTATGCCAAAATTTAAAAAAATTCAAAAATAAAATAAGTGTTTTAACACGAATTTTTGACTTTCCGATGGTGAGAACAAGAATTAATTTTGACTTGATCGAGCATGTTGCGCTCTAGCTTGCCCCTTAACCTATATAAAATTAAAGCTTTTGCTAGTCTTTTATACAAGAGGCTTTAAAACGCGAATTCTAGCTTGATAAAGCCAAGAGTTTGCAAGTTTCCATAATAGATTTTAAATATTCAAAGCTTGATTTTATTAGACTAAGCATTCGCGGATCTTTTTATTAAAGATTTTAAATTTGCGAAGAACGAAAAATGATAGAGTTTAATATAAGTTAGATGATAAGGGTGAAGTAGTTAGATCTCTTTAGAGATCATAGAGGTTAATTGTGGCTTTTTGCTCTCACCGCTTAATAAACGTGATATAATTGTTAAATAAATAAAGTTACTTTGGTTTTTGCGATTTTTAGTTTAAATCCCTTTGTAGAGATTCCTTCTGGTGAAAGTAAGGTACACATCGAGGTTTTTTTAGTGTTGTGGGGAAATAGGCTACCGAATCCTGACCGCTCGCTACCGTTGTCTAGGAATTTAAAAGACCACAGGACTTGAAATTTCGCTATAATAATAATAATAGTGTAATAAACCGAAGCAGAAATAAGACCACTGGACCATGGTCGGCTCGCATACCGATGTGGCAGTCGTTTAAAGGGTAGAGGTAATAATAAGAATAATAAATCCAAGACTGATAAAAGTTTACTGGACCATGGTCGGCTCGCATACCGATGTGGCAGTTTTCAAAAAGGTCGAGGATCTCCTGGTCTAAATAAGACTCATAGACCATGGTCGGCTTGCATACCGATGTAGCAGTTGTTTAAAGGACCATGGAATAATAATGTAGCAATAGTAATAATAATAATAAAGCCAAATTTCGACTCCGGGGTTATCTAAATAAAGCCTCCGTCTCTGTACTCGTAGTTGAGTTGTTTCGGATGAAATAAAAAGGATAACCCCTAAATCATGCGAAATTATAACCTTAATGTGGACCTTATTCTCACCATATCGTCTCTTTAGGAAAGGATTTCAAAATAATTATGGTCTAAACTGGGTTTACTTTATAAAAATAAGGCCATAATTTATTTGTCACCAATAATAAAAATAAAATCCTTAGAGGATTTAGGAATAAGGGAGCAGAAAGTAGCTATGCGTACACAATTAGCATTTATGAGTAGTATTAGCATCTTAACTTGTATTTAACAATGATTTTGTTTTTAAGCTTGGTTTGGGGCGGGTGAAAAATTAAGGACAATGAATTTATCCTTTTGGACACTATTTATAAGTGTTTCTTGTTCCGTGATCCTAAAAGTTATAATAATGAAAGTCTAGCATGTAGTTTCTTTTTTTTAAAGTAAGAACAATAAATACAAAAATGGTAAAACGGGGCGTTTCAAAACTAGTGATTTCTTAATCCCCTTAGATGAACACTTAGCTACTCTTCGAGGTAATTAGTCTAAGGGGGTTGAAATTTTTAGTTTTCTATGTGTATTTATGATATTGCGTGAGGACACGGCAATAGCTTAGTATGGGGGATTTTTTATATGTGTTTAATCACATATCAATTTTCCCTATTAAAATGAGCTTAAATGACCAAAAATACATGAAAAATGCATTGTATATGTGTGTTTGGTTGATTGTATTGTGCAGGTAACGAATATATCAAAAATGGACAAAAAAGATGCCAAAATAGACAAAAACGAGCACGAGATTGGAAGAGCGTGAGAAAGCGAAGCCGAGAGCGTATTCATCTTTAATGGGCCAACCCGTACCCGTTTCATGGGTCGGGTCAGCCTATTAATATTTGAACTATACCAAGCATTAGTCTAAAAATCCAAGTCGATATCTATAAGTCCATTATCCAGTCCAGGCCCAAGTCATAAGAAATAAGCCCAATCCCAAACCTCTAACCCAAGTCAAACAATAAAATGCGCCTAAAAATCACTGTAGATCTTCTTTTTCATTTTTACACTCACACAGGATACGGGTAAATTCCAATTCATCCACACTCCTACCTCTTTTAGAAGGCCAACATGGCGCCTCTGACATCACAGCAGACCACGTTGGCAATCCCAAGCACTCCTATTGGATGAGAAGTCGTGGAAGTAATCCAAGGGCTAAAAAGGATGGATTGAAAGTTTGTTAGCAATCAAAGGCTAGGATTGAAGATTGAAGAACGCTCACCTCAGCTATAAATACCCCATGTATTCACACAGTTAGGAGTATCTAGCTTTTAGTAGTATTTTAGCATAAATTTCTAGCTTATTGTCTTTATATTGTAATTTCCTTTTTTAAAGCTTGTAATCTTTTAATCATTAATAAAATTGCAATTTCCTTTTAAATTGTGTGTTAAATTCATGTTTTAACTCTGATGCAAATTCATTTAACATCTGTTTTGAATTCACTTAATAAGCTAACACTTATTCAGTTAAGCTAGCTTATAGCCTAACTGAATTAGCAATTCCACTTAAATAATATAAAAAGTCATAATAAGCTTAATTTGGATGATAAGCCAGAAATGGATGGGCTTATGGGGTTTATAAGTCTTTGTTTAGAGCAAAGGACATGGTATGTTCACTTTTACTCTTTCTAGCTTAATTTTTGTTTCAGCTTATTAAACTGCTTAATTTTTGCTTATTGTTGCTTAATTGTGCTTATTATGTGGAATAGTAGCTTATTATGCTTAGGGTGTAGCTTAAAATTTGTTTAAATTTAGTTTTAAATAAACCTGTTAGTTTAGAAGTCAAAATTGCTTATTAGTTAAGCTTAGTATTTAGTGCTTATTTCTATAAGGTTTATGCTTATTAGTCCTTATTATAGTTAGTTCTTAATCTATTTTAGCATTTCCAAGCTTAATTAGGTCTGTTTTAGTTTAAAAAATGATTTTCTAGTTTTAAAGGGGTGTTTGGGATAAGCAACATTAATAGGATTAAAACAAGTGTAGGTTGTTTTAATGATTAAGATGGACTTGATAAGCTCAAATAAGTTCTAAGTGCTAGTTTTTTAAGTTTAAAATAAGCTTTGTCAAGTTTTGAAGTTAGATCCAAATCTGCTAGTTTAAATGGTTTATAAACTGCTTAGTGGTTTAATTCTTTAAAAAGTGTACTTGAGGTGTAGAATTTGAGTTCAAAGTCTGGTTTCTAGTGCATCAATATGCATCTATTTTGAGTTTTTAGTTTTAGGTAAAGCTTTTTAGTATTTTAGAACAAAATCAATCAAGTAGTGTAGCTTTTAAAAGTTTGATATTGCAGGTTAAATTGTGGTTGGATTCTAGTTAGAATTTGATAAATTTTTATTAAATATAGCTTATTATAGTCTAGTGTTAATCTATTTCAAGTTTTTAGTTAGTAAAAATTATTTTTGAGTCTTAATTTTAAGCTGCATATGAGTCATTTTCTTTCAAAAATCCAAAAACAAGTAGTGTAGACTTTCATTTCATTAGTCTTTTTCTAGCTTATTTTCTAAATTAATTTTCTTAAGTTTAGCTTATTTAAGTATAAGTCTAAATCTGTTTTTACCTTTCAGCTTATTTTAAGTGCTTATTAGTCTTTAATCTTAGCTTAAATTTGGTCAAAAGTCCTTAGAGCCTGCTGTCTTAATGTATTTTGATGCTTTTTCAGCTTATTTTTCTTGCTTATTTTTAATCCCTAGTGCTCATTGAGTCTAGAATTAGGTCTGTTTTTAGCTTTTTAATTTTCTATTAGCTTATTGGTCTTAATAGTACTTAGTTAGTCTAAATAGTCTTAGCTTAATATCAAATCAGTTTTAACTAGCAAATGTTACTTTTAATTGTCCTTTTTCTAGCTTATTAATAAGTACTGGCAATATGTCTTTCATTAAATTTTCTTATTTTGCTTATTCTTTAGCTGTTTTAAAAAGAAATAAAAATTCAAAAAGGGACAGTCACAGGACTCGAACCTGTGACCTCCCTCACACAACACACACCCCTTAACCATCCTGCCCTTGGATCTTTTTCATTATGAGTTTGTTTTATTAATTACTTATATGTTACTTAGTTTAAAGCATAAACAGCTTATTGATTTTTCACAGCTTATTGACAATAGCTTTTTCATTCGTTTTTCTTTGTAAACCTCAAAAATAGTGTCTAGAATTTTTGTAAATTTTCTCAAATTTTTAGGTTTAAGTTTAGTATTTTTAGTTTAATATTTAGTCTTGTTTAGTTTTAAAAATAGTTTTAATTAGTTTAAAAATTCAAAAAAAATAATTTTTGTTTTTTAAAAAATTAGTTTAATTCATTATAGTTTAAGAAATTTGCATTTTGATCTTTTAGAGTTTTATTTTGTCATTTTTAGTTAATTAGTTAGTAAATTTTAGTTATTAATTAGTCTTTAATAGTTTTAAATGTTTTTAGAATTTTAAATTGCCTTTATTCCTAGATTAGTGAGTCTTTATTTGCTTTCCCTTTGCGTTATTAGATTTAGAATTCAAAATCTAAACTTTTGATTATTCAAGCACCCGATCACGAACCGAAATAAGATTTTCAATATTCACGCTTCGTTGGGAAAACGACTCGGGAACGATTTGAACTTTATCCTTTTCTAAGGGTAATTTTCTCATCAATACTTTCCAAAAATATATATTATTAGTAATTAGCTTATTACTCTTTCACAAGAGTGATTTGCCAAATTGCTTTTACAATTTTCTTCTTTAAAGTAAATTACCTACAAAATGCTAAAGGAAAGTATGCAAGAAAAATAAAGAGAAAGATCAGATGACTAGAGAGTATTTCTAAGTGAGAAGGTGTGTGAAAACATAAGAAATTTCTTGGTATTTATAGCCAAGAAAAGTACTGTAGCCCGGTTCTGCCAGTTCGGTTGATGAATGGAACCGACAGCCAAAATCAATAGAACCGGCCTACAGTAATCAAATCTGAATTTTGATTTGCAAAATCTTGAGAGGTCATGTGAAATCTTGTAAGATTATCCTTGGATTTGCTGCATTTGATTAGTGATGTAAATAATAGAGAAGTTGGAAAGCATTTTGTGTATAGTTTAGGTTTACATAAAATAATGCATACACATTTTTATGACACTTTGTGATTTTCTAAAATCTTATGTTTTTAGAGATAGTTTTAACTTGATGTTTCTTTATGTTTTGTCATCAATAAAACTAAGAAGGTCGTGAGATAGAAAAAAGCAAATTTTATAGGTTTATTTGTATTAACAATCTCCCCCTTTTTGTTGATGACAAA
The DNA here is from genome assembly GCA_026074375.1 of Tanacetum coccineum. Taxonomy (NCBI): domain Eukaryota; kingdom Viridiplantae; phylum Streptophyta; class Magnoliopsida; order Asterales; family Asteraceae; genus Tanacetum; species Tanacetum coccineum. The sequence goes on along the minus strand of BQNB010156132.1, from coordinate 1,210 downwards.
ACATAATGTTTTAAAATACAATGACTCCTTTTTAATGGTTTTAGATTTATTTTAAATCCATTGTTCTTCTCCCCTTTTTTGTCGAAACAAAAAGACAGAATAGGTTAACCTAGTTTTGCCGATTCTGGAATAATTGGTAAGCTCCCCTTTAAGAGGTGCACAAAAATCTGCAAAACAAACAACTTAAATAGGATGGGGTATGCTCCCCCTTTCTATGTGGATACCTACAAAAGAAAGATTAGTGGACATAAAGATGAAATATGCTATTTTAGTACCGGCTGGCCGGTTCCGTTCCTTGAATGGAACTGGCTTGTTATCGGACAGAACCGGCTAACATTAGGAAAGTCAAATTCTCCGAATTTTAATCATTGTTTTTGAGATATCACACATGACTAATAGTTTTAAAGCTGGAAACAAGAAAAATGTTTATTCATAGAAGGGATAACATAAAGGACATTACATCATAATAAAAGATAACAAGAGATTCTTAACGAACTAACTATTTTATTCTACTTCTAAATATTATTCTAAAAATTATGCAAAAGAACATTGAGGCGATCGAGAATGTGGTTGAGAATGAATCTTATTTCTCCTTGGAAGTTGTCGATGAGGGCTTGAGTTCGTTGGCAATGCTCACAATACATTTCATGAGTTAGCATGGGGAAAGGATTGTTAGGTCCATGTGGCGGAAGTGGTGGGTTGATCGAGGGTAGATTAGGTAAAAGATTTGGCGGAAATGGTGGAAGAGGTGGTTCCATTTCCGGAGTGGGAGAAGGAAAGGTTGACTCAATAGGTGGAATGGGATGTGGATTGTTAGCCATACGCTCAATGGTGTCAAATGATGGTTGAGGCGGTGGAGGATTAGTTGTCGAGGGTGAAGTTCTTCGAGGGAGTCAAGAAAGGCTTGAGGAGAGGTAGGAGGAGTAGAGAATAAACGTTCAATGGGGTCAAGATTGATGGCTAATGGTGATGTGAGCTTTGAGAGTTGAGTTGGTGCCGGAGGTGGTGAGGTCAATGGTGGAGGTGTTGACTTAGGAGTGAGCAAAAGATTAGAGGTTTTCGGAGAGATGATCGGCGAGAGTGGTGGAATAGAAGTTGGAGAGGTTGAGGGAGGTGCTGAGACATAGTCTATTGGAGGTGAGAGAGGTTGATAAGGTGGTGACGATGTTCGAGGATTGTTAAAACAACATGGTCGGACACTAATTCTAGC
>BQNB010156131.1:0-15303 GCA_026074375.1 Tanacetum coccineum | reverse complement strand
TCAGACTTAGAAAATAAACTAATATACTACCAGTAGTAACAACACTACCAGGAGGAACTACAACACTACCAGTAGTAACAACACTACCAGGAGGAACTACAACACTACCAGTAGTAACAACACTACCAGGAGGAACTACAACACTACCAGTAGTAATAACTATAACTACCAGGAATAACTACAATTACATTATTCAGATAATTATAAATGTTTTACAATTATAAATATGTTTTCACTCAAACATTTAGATGGTGATTGAGCTATATAGAATATTACGTGGTTATCGAAGTGCTATAATACTAGGGAGTTTCATAATGAGGCCTCTTTGGATGGCGTATCGACGAGTTGTTGGATTTACGATTTAAAGTGTCCTAACTCCTCGTACGTCATGTCATGACCTCTTAAATTATGATAGCCCGAACGATAGTACGATGTAACAACTATAAGATTATATTATGTTATTAATATAAGTACTCGGTACTTATACGACCTATATTTAATTAGGTTGCATTCGGGAATAATCGTGAAGCATTCCCACACTTGATATAAATTATCAGATCACTCACTTGAGGTGAGTTCATAGCCCCACACTTTTTACAGTTTTACTGATTTACTATTATTTGGGGTGGAAACATGCTTTGTTTTACAAATTGGACGCAAGTGGATATTTTGCATTGATTACATGTTTGCCTAAGTAGCGATAACCCAAGTTAAGCCCATTATCATGAACTGTCAATTGCATAGATGTAGTTGGGAATTACATTATGTGAGCGCGAATGTTATTTAATAGATCTATTTGGGAAACGACCTCCCCGTTCGGGTGACTAGCTATCACCGGGAACGAACGTTATAGCATGTCGAATCAGGGATGTTTCGGGTTAGAACATCATTTCGGGCTGAGTAGCAATATTTTGCGAACAAGACTGTCGAGCTTCAGTGTCATGAGCTTAGTGTAAATGTAATCTGGTTTTGTGATTGTTTGCATATGTTGTAACATCACGGGAAAGTCTTGCGGTCCTGCATAATTTAAATACATAAACCTATGAATTCACCAACATTTTTGTTGACGTTTTAAGCAATGTTTTCAGGAGGTCAATAGGCACGAGGTGCCAAGGATGCATTGGGTTACGTTTTGGATTGCACGCTTAAAGACTTTTATATCATATTTTGGGAAATCTATGTCATCTTTTGTAATATTAAACAAGGAACAAGTGAAGCCATATGCTTTTGTAATATGTCTTTTAATTAAATCCAATGTATCAATTTAAACGACTTTTTGTGTCGTTCTTATATATATCTTGTGTTGTTGATCTTGAAGTAACACGCCCCGGATCCTTATTCCGCTGCGACCCATTTTGGGGGTGTTACACATTACAACTCTCAACTTCACATGTGTCACACACCTAGAGTCCCTAGTCAATGATTAGTCTATATTTTGTCCAAGATAACAAGATCACAAGTTTACATACTCATTTGCTCATGACATGTATAAGTAACTTTTTATAACAACTAGTTTATATATATACTTTTTATACATAAACCACAAGGGTACAACACTTATATTTCCATCACAACATGTTATTAATATCCACATAACATATGTAAAACCATGTAAAACCATTATCACAAGTAAAAATCCATTTTACAAGTTTAAAAGTATCCTAAATGGTGATGGGCCATATAACCATTATATACATATGAAATCATGAAAGTAAATGATGTAGGGTTTTAGATAACCTTAGGTGAATGAGTGATGAATGGGAAAACAAATCACACCCTTGTGACTTAAACCTTTGCTTGAAAATAAAGGGTGAAAACCCTAATTTTTCCAAGAAAACCCTAGCTTCCTTTTCCTTTCTTAATCCTTGTAAAGGCTTAACCAAGCCTTTAAAACACCTTGAGGTATCTTAGATATGATGTATGAGTGCTTGTAAATGTTGTAGAATAAAATTGTATGGATGGTTTATGTTGGTGAATTGTTGTCGTGGCTAAACCAGGGAGAAAAGGGAGAACAAGTTGATTTTTATCAAGTGAAGTGTATTGTGTATGCTTATTTGCTAGTATGGTATGACTTATAAGTACCAAGACTTAGCTAGGTGAATAAATAAAGACCAAAAGTTTATGGTCTTAGGTGGGGGCGGCAACTTTACATGAAATGGGGGTGACTAGTGGTCAAAACCACTAGTAACAAGTTAGTCTTCACTAACTCCATGTTGTACAAGTACTTGGTCTTAAATTCTTATGTTCTTGTGTCCCAAATGTAGAGATTAGTTTATTATTTCATGGAAGATGTTGGCTAGTAAATATCTTGTGGGTAAATGGAAGTATACTTGCAAATGTGAAAGTATAAAGTGCAAGTATCACTTTGTATTTATTTGTTCTAAATTAAAAGTAAAGTATAAGACTTGTAATGTTTATGTCTTGGTTATTTCCTAGTAAATAGGGCGTCCCAATATATAAGTGTGGGTAAAGTTTTATAAACTTTGATCATTGGAAATAAAAATAGGTATTTGTTGAAGCGTAGATTTATTTTGGTGGTTCCGGGTATGCCTAAACGTATTTTTATCGCAAAACGTAAACAATTTACGTAACGAATAAAATAAAATGAACAAATTTAATAATTATCCTCAAAATAATTACTTAACACTTGCTTGATGTAAGCATTTAATTGTTTGGTGCCCGCTTACATTGAATGATCATTTTTAGCTTACGCGATTTAACTCAACGATTACGATTTAAAAGCAAACGCGTATAATACTAAAAATACATAGTGAATTTAGTGACGTCACAAATGACCCTAAAACACGGGGTGTTATAGTCTCCCCCCATTAAGTGAGCCTTGTCCTCAAGGCTTAAGACGCGGCACTTGACAATGGTGCGGTCTTTGTGAAGAGGTGTGGATATTTCTTCCTGAATTGATCTTCGCGTTCCCATGTGAACTCAAGACCTCTCCCGGAGTTCCACCGAACCTTGATTATTGGAATGCGGCTTTGCTTCAACCGTTTAACTTCACGGTCCATGATTTCTACCGGCTCCTCGACAAATTAAAGCTTGTCATCAAAGTGAAGTCCATCCAACGGAACGGCTAATGGTTCGTCGGCATAGCACTTTTTCAAGTTAGATACATGGAACGTATTGTGTACCCTGCTCAGCTCTTGCGAAAGCTCAAGCTTGTATGCAACGAATCCACCCTTTTCCAACAGATTGAATGGTCCAACGTACCTAGGGTTCAACTTCCCCTGTTTGCCAAAACGAACGGCCCCTTTCTAAGGCGAAACTTTAAGCATAACTTTATCCCCAACCTGAAATTCCATCGGTTTATGCTTTAGATCCGCGTAACTCTTTTGTCGATCGCGAGCAGCTTGCATTCTCTGCTTGATTTGAACGATCTTCTCAGTTGTTTCTTGCACTATTTCTGGACCAGTGAGTTGAACTTCTCCAACCTCGGCCCAACAAACGGGTGAACGACACTTTCGACCGTAAAGTGCTTCAAATGGTGCGGCCTTGATGCTAGCGTGATAGCTATTGTTATATGAGAACTCGACTAATGGCAAATGGTTAACCCAACCCTTTCCAAAGTCGATTGCACAAGCACGCAACATATCCTTGAGAGTTTGAATAGTCCTCTCGCTTTGTCCATCTGTTTGTGGATGGTACGCAGTACTCATATCCAGACTAGTACCCAAAGCATTCTGAAGTGACCTCCAGAAATTTGATGCGAACCTAGGGTCACGATCACAAATAATCGAGAGAGGTAGTCCATGCCTCGTGATCACCTCCTTTAGGTACATTCTTGCATGTTTATCCATCGGATTAGTCTCTCTTATTGATACAAAGATTACGGACTTAGTGAGTCGGTCAATAATCACCCAAATAGTGTCGTAGCCTTGTGACAACTTAGGAAGCTTTGTGACAAAAATCCATAGTGATGTTGTCCCACTTCCATTGAGGTATATTGGGTTATACCAACAATCATAATGGCCTTTGATGTTCTGCCTTGACCTTGGCACAAGTCAAACATTTGCTAACATAAGTGGCATTGTTTGCCTTCATATTGGGCCACCAATATAGCTTTTTCATGTCTTGGTACATCTTTTCAGAACCCGGATGGATAAAATACTTTGACTTATGGGACTCGTGCATGATCACAGTCCTCAAATCACCATAGCATGGCAACCAACTCTTGCCATTTAGACATAGAGTTCCATCTGCGTGGGGTTCTGACTTTTCCGTCCTAAGCTTCTCCGGATCTTTAGAATTTTCAAGCAACATACCTCCAACATCTTCGTTCTTGATGTTCTCTGGTTTCCGTGCTTCAGTCTGAACATCCAAAATTTGTTTGGGGAGATTCAAACCTATAGTCATGACTAAGGCTCGAACCCTTAATGGTGGCTCTCGTTCCTTCCTGCTCAAGCCGTTAGCGACAGCATTTGCTTTTCGTGGGTGATAATGAATCTCACAATTGTAATCACTAAGCAATTCTAACCAACGACGCTGCCTCATATTCAGCTCCTTTTGATTAAGAATGTGTTGTAGACTCTTGTGATCCGTGAACACCGTACACTTGGTTCTGTACAAATAGTGTCTCTAGAGTTTCAGAGAAAACACTACCGCTCCAAGTTCCAAATCATGAGTCGTATAGTTCTTCTTATGAATTTTCTGTTGGCGTGATGCATAAGCAATCACCTTCTCTCTTTGCATTAACACAGCGCCCAAACCTTTGATCGAAGCATCGCATTATACAATAAAATCTTCGCTTCTTTTAGGTAAAGCCAGAATTGGTGCACTACACAACTTCTGCTTCAACAGTTGGAACGTTGTTTCTTGTTTTTCACCCCACTCAAACTTAACCTTCTTCTCAGTGAGCTTGGTCATTGGTTTGGCAATATTCAAAAATCCTTCGATGAACCTTCGATAATACCCAGCAAGACCTAAAAATTGATGAATCTCTGTTGGTGACTTAGGAGATGCCCAATCCTTAATGGAGTCAATCTTGGCAGGGTCCACGTGAATACCCTGGATTTCAATCACGTGACCAAGGAACTGTACTTTAGGAATCCAAAATTCACACTTGGAAAATTTGGCATATAACTCCTCTTTCTTAAGCAACTCTAAGATTAACTTAAGGTGCCCTTCGTGTTCTTGCTTGTTCTTCGAATATATCAGAATATCGTCAATAAAGACAATTATGAATTTATCTAGATATGGTTTGCATACCCGATTAATAAGGTCCATGAATATGGCAGGTGTGTTTGTCAAACCAAATGGCATAACTTGAAATTCATAATGGCCGTAACGGGTTCTGAAAGCGGTATTCGGAATGTCTTCTTCTCGAACCCTTAATTGGTGATAACCCGACCTTAGGTCAATCTTCGAGTAGACACTCGACCCTTGAAGCTGATCAAATAAATCATCAATTCTTGGGAGCGGATAATGGTTCTTCACCGTCAGTTTATTCAATTCCTGGTAATTAATGCACATTCGAAACGATCCGTCCTTCTTCTTGACAAACAAGACCGAAGCTCCCTAGGGTGAGGAACTAGGTTTTATAAAGCCTTTGTCAGATAGTTCTTTTAGTTGCTCCGACAACTCTTTCATTTCGGAAGGTGCCAATCGATAAGGCGCCCGGGCTACGGGTGCAGCACCAGGTATCAAATCGATTTGAAATTCCACTTTTCGAGTCGGAGGAAGACCCAGAAAGTCCTCAGGGAATACATTAGGAAAATCCCGGATGATTGGTACGTCCTCAAGTTACTTCTTCTCCGACTTGTCTTCCGTCTCCTTTTTATTAATGTTTGCCAAAAAGACTGGACTTCCTTTTAGCATGTATTCTTGTGTTTTGGTGTACGAAATAATGTGCAGACGAGCCTCATATCCCTGGTTGCTTCTGTCACCGTGAACAATTAATGTTTCATTTCCCCAGGGGATACGAACGATCTTCTCGGCACACACAATGATTTCTTGGTACTTTACCAACCAATCCATACCAATTATAGCATCAAAACTACCAAGTTTCTACGGGCATTAAGTCTATGTTGAATGGGTGGTTCAGGATGTTTAATGTACAACCCCTAAGGATAGTGTTCAACCCAATTATTCTCCCGTCGGCTAGTTCAACATCATAATAGTGATCTAATGCAGTTGGTGTGATATCAATTTGGGAGCTAAATGCAGTAGAAACAAAACTCCTATTGTCACCAGTATCGAATAAGATAGAAGCATAGCGGTTGTTTAGAAGGAACGTACCCGTCACGATGTTGGAGTCTGGGTTTGTCCCTACATGCCCTACCACATACACCTTGGCTGGAGCGTTGCCACCTCCAACTTGGTTACCCTAGTTTTTGTTGTTCTTTAGATTTGGACATTCCCTCTTAAAATGTCCCTGAACTCTACACTCATAACAAGTAGGTCTCTGGCCTGACCTAGTGCCCTTCTGGTTGTTAGCATTGTTGGCACTTGCCGTACTCCTACAGTCACAGGCAAAATGACCAACTTTGCTGCATTTGTAGCATTTGGGAGCACACGGACCATCGTGGTGATAATTTCATTTTGAGCATAGGGGTTTAGATCCCCCATATTGTTTCTTCTCAACAGTCCCTACAGCATAAGCCCTGCCGGTGTTCTGCCTCTTGTTTGGGTGTTGTTGTTGTGGTTGTTGGTTATTATCTTGCTTTCTCTTATTCTCTGTCTGACGGTCAGCAAAAGTGCGGATTCTCTTATCCATCACTTCTATTTCCATTTCAGTTGCCTCTTGCATTGTCTTAGGCTTGGATGCTACTACACTTTCATGGAACATGTCGGGTAAGCCACCAACATATTTCTCAATCTTGTCAGATTCTTCAGGAAACATTCCACCACACAGCAGTGCCAGTTCCTAAAAACATTGGTTGTACCCTATCACATCGGTACCTTTCACTTTCAATTCCCACAGTTCAACTTTAAGTTTCTTAATCTCGATCCTTGGGCAGTACTTGTTAGTCATTTTCTTCTTCAGTTCAGTCCAGGTCATTGCATAAGCAATGTCATTACCAACAGTCCTAACGTGGGAGTTCTACCACGTTAGAGCATTTCCCAGAAGAGTACAAGTAGAGAACTAGATTTGGTTTTCCACAGAACAGTTGCTTATGCGGAACACAGTTTCCATTTTCTCAATCCATTAAGTCAATTCGACAACTCTTTCTGTGCCTTTGAAATTTAGAGGTTGGCACTTCATGAAGTCTGGGTAAGTGCACTCACGAGTGGCTCGCTTATTTCTCCTAGTACCTGTTCCTGAATTGTGGTTGTCGACGCCATTCGTCTTTGCATTATGTGCTGCCAAAACGGCAGTAACTCCTTGGTCAATCATTGCCTGAAGTTGGGCATTAGTGACAGTGGTAGTGGTAGTGGTGTGCGACCTATTACGGCACGGTGTTTTTTCCTTGGGTTGTTTAAAACTCGTGAGTCCTTCTATTTGGTACATTTCTTTTATTTATTTTTTTCTGTCTTCTTAAAATCTACAAGAAATATAATACCCGTTAAGATTTTCATATAATCTGTATCCAGACATGACTATACCCCATAAGTAAAATGGAGATCACGTCACACTGTGAAATGCAAAACTGAATTAAAATTATCAATGGTGTAGCAAAAGCGCATTCATTCATATATAATCGATTACAAAATGACATATAACCACCATTCCATTTCTAATTAGCAAAAACATACTTGTATGAAAACATACATGATTGGTTCAGATACAAAATTATTACAACGATTAGGTTACAAGATAAAAGAATATATACAACCTAAAGCCATACTAGTTGGGTGTTACCCATAATACTTAGTAGGCTGTACAAAATAACTAGCCATAACAGAATCTAGGAACTCTACCAGCCTCCTCTGGTAGCTCTGGCTATGCCGGACCATTAGCGGGTCCCTGCTATCTCTGTAACTCTGCCATCTGAGTCTGTAGTCCCTTCAGCAGTTTTAGTGCCTTAGTGAGATGTCTCTGCCTCCTGTAGTCTGCTGCTAGTAACTCTATAATCACCGTCTGTCTCCTACGGTCCGCTGATTGTAACTCTCTAATCGTTGACTGCTGAGCTAACACGGTGGTACATAGCGATATAACCTCTGCACGCGCAAGGTCACTCGCGTCCATGGATCATCCCCAAGCCTCTCGGGACATCCTAGGCTCAGCCTCCATGAGTCTAGCAGTACGTGCATGTGCATGCCTATCCCTAAACAACATGTTGAGCCGACCAGCCAATAGCTGTCGCTCAGTCTGCTCATCATCCAACCTTGTATAAACCTCGTATGTGTCCTGCCTAACCCTAGTCTCAAACTCTATCATCCTCTGGCTAAGCTCTGCCACATCGGTAACTACTGGTGTCCCCTACATGGCCTCAGCTATCTCATCCCAAGAGTCGGTGATCCCATATCCAACATCTCTCTCTAGATCACGCCTGATCTCCCTATCCATAGTGGCAATAAAACCATAGTCCACCCTAAGACCTCTAGCCGGTCTAGCAGCAGCAGAAGAGCTCTCTTCGACCTCGTATGTAGGACCAAGAGCAATACCTAACCTCTTTCAAGGCGGTAAGGTAACCTCGGGTCTGTCCTCTCTACGGTCAGTAGAGAGTAAATGAAAAGGTGGTGTCCCTAATGATGGTGCATCTGGTCTGGTGTGGGAGAGTATGATGGGTAGTGGTAATGGTAGTGAATAGGAAGTAGATGCAGCCTCGGCTCTCAGCCGGATCATCGCAGCTCGATAGCCCAACGGACGAATAGGACTAGCAAGTGGTGATAGACATAACTTGGGTACTGGTGATGATACTGGTAGTGGTAGTGAGGGAATCTGAGGTAATGGTGGTGATACTAGTAGTGGTGATAGTATCAGGGTAGTGGTGGAGAAGGTATCTGGGGAAGTGGTGATGACCATAGGGAGAGTGGTGATGATGGTGAAGTAGATATAGCGAGAAGTCTGGCAACCTCTGGAACAGACCAAACTGGTGTAGGTACTAGAGTTGTAATAGAAATCCTAGCTGCAACGCGGTATGCAGGGTGTGGTGGTGGTGTGGCCACAGACTCGTTAGTCTCAAACGGCTTGGTCTCCTCAGCAGATAGGGCCTGATCAATAGTTGGTAAAGCAACAGCTATAGAGTCGGCAAAAGCTGGGTGCTCCTCCTCCTCCTCGTCATCAGCCTCAATATCAACCTCATCATCCTCATCATCATCAGATGGTTCATCCTCATCATCGCCATCATCTCCTCCGTCAACAGGATAATCGGCAGGATCCTCCTCAGGGTCCTCATCGTCATCCTCCTCTGGATCCTCCTCAGGATCGGACTCAGGAATATAGCCTGGTGAATCAGCAGTTGGTGAGTCAACAGCAGGCAGTGGCTGCTCCTCAGCTAGGAGTATCTCATCCTCTGGTGGCATAAACTCCGGATAAACAGGCTCTGGAACAAAGTCTGGTAGAGGTGGTGACTGTGGCTCCTCAAGGCCAGGTATGTAGTCTGGTGATGGCAGGGCCTGTAAGGAGACCTGCACATACGGGTCATCTAGCATCCAGGGCAGTCCCTCGTGCTCAGGTCCAACAACTCCTGGGGATCCAATATCTGATAACCCTCCAAATGGGCTGGAAACATCAATGTATGTAACCGTGGAATCCTTAGAATCCGACATGACTGTATCTAAAAATCCAAAATAGCTTATATTAGTATTTAATATAAGACTCTTATAGTAATATACATTTATATCATAACATGTATATCAATCATGAATGCATCTAGTCTAATCAACTAATGCAACAACTAGTGTATGTATGTATGTCCCGTGAAAATCCCTTTGTATGAATGCAATGTTTGAAAACGGTTATAGTCCAGCAAAAACATTTGACCTGGTTCTCTATAACCTTGGCTCTTGATACCAATCTGTAACACCCCTAAATTGGGTCGTAGCGGAATAAGGGTCCAGGGCGTGTTACTTCAATGATCAATAACACAAGATATATATAGAACGACCAAAAAGTCGTTTAAAACCGATACATTGGATTTGACAAAGTATTTGTTACATAAGCTTGAAGCTTTACCTGTTCACTTGTTCAAAATACAAAGATTTCTAGCCCATAACAGATTTACAAAATGTAATGCGAAAAAATCTTTAATGCATGATATCCAAATCAAAACCACCAATGTATCCCTTGCACCTCGTGCTTATTGACCTCCTGAAAAACATTGCTTTAAAATGTCAACAATAATGTTGGTGAATTCATAGGTTTGATAAATCGTATATTGTAGGACCACAAGATTTCCCAAGTGTATGATAATGCAACAGATGCAGACATCATATAAATGTAATTATGTTGCCCTAAGCTCATGACACTGAAGCTCGACATGAATGAATACAATATAAATTGCCTACATTGCCCATGTTGATGTTCTAACCCGCAACATCCTATGTTCGACATGGTATACGTTCGTTTGTCCAGTGATAGCTAATCACCCGAACGGGGATGTCAATCCCAATAGATCTATTCATAACATTCGCGCTCACAATCCAGTAATTGACAGTTCATGATAATGGGCTCAACTAGGGTTATCGCTACTTAGGAAACACGTAATCATAAAGTAAAAGTATCCACTTGTGTCCAATTGTAAAACAATGAATGTTTCTCACCCCAAAAACTTGTAAAACAAATTCATGTAAAACGTGGGGCTATGAACTCACCTTGAGTGAGCGTATATCAAGTGTATCACAGAAAATGCGTCACGGTAATGATCGGGTACAACCTAATCCAATATAGGTCATATAAGTACTAATCACTTTGTGTAACTTCTACCATATACAATACTGTATAGCTCAATCACCATCTAATCGTTTTAGTGAAATCATATTTATAAAGTGTAAACGTTTATAAGTAGTTCGATAGTAAAAACGACGCAATTTCTTCGTTTTAAGCTCGTTTCTTACGTCCACGCTTTCGTATTAAGACGAGTTACAATGAGATAAACTTAACCCTTTATATATATTAAATATAATAAATATATAAATATATAATAAGGATAGTCAAAAATCTCAATGTAGAAAATCCGGAAGTACGATTCCCCGGGTCGTTATCCCCAACGAGGAATGCAATTGAAGGTCAAGAGTCGTTTTGATAATTAATGCTTGAATGGAATAAAGTTATGATTGGTTTTCTAAACACTATGGGAAAATTAATGCAAACACTTAAAAACAATTAAGGCAAAACTATTTTAAACTAAAAACGCAAAACGAGGATCCTAAAAACCCTAAATTATCAAAATTAAGTCCTAAAATGTTCTTTTTGACTTTTATAAGTCCTAATTAACTAAAAGATAAGAACTAAGAAAACTAGACCAAAAACGAAGGTGATTTAAGCTTAAAAACACGAAAAACGTGAACGGGATTCAATCCCGTTCTTTAAAAATCCAAATTTTGCAATTTTAACCCTACAAAAGTAAATCTAATTTTCCTAGGTTCTAAATTTTAAAACAAAATTTTCTAAAAAAGAATTATATTTTTTTGACTTTTTTATAATTTTTTATGAATTAAAAACGATTTTAATGAAATTAAATGTTAAAAATACTAAGCTAATTATAAAAATTCTAAAAAAATTAGCAAAAGTAGCTTGAACAATACTGGATCTAATAAAAATAAGCTGGGTGAAACAGCTTATCTAAATAAGCTATGAAAAAGCTAAAACGGCTTATAAGCTAAAAAGGCCTAAACGTGTATAAAAGATTAATTTTGCAAGTTAAAACCGAAAAAGACCCAAGGGCGAGTGGTAGTTGTGTGAGTTAAAACGTTTGGTGAGTAGGGGTTGAGGTCCCGGGTTCGAGTCTTGCTCACCTGGGACTTCCCCCAACTCTCAAATGTTTTTTAAAAGCTATTTTTTTACAACTTTTTAGAGGACTTAAAAATAAGCAATTTTTACAAAACCACTTTTTATAAAAGCTACAAATAAGCACAGAAATAAGCTGAAAAGGGTGACAGATTAAGCTTTTAACACTAAATGACTTTTTTGCTAACTGTTAAGCAATTTTAAGCACGAATAAGCAAAGAAACAATTGAAATAAGCTAAGACAGATACTTAACTAGACCTATTAAGCATATTTGAACAAAAATAAGCAACTAAGATAAGCTAAAAGGACAGATTCACTAAAAAGGCATAAAACTTAAGATTTTTAAGCTAAAATGCAAATAAGCTCAAATAAGCTCTAAACTAAAGGAAATAAGCTAAAATGGATTTAAACTAACCTAATAAGCTATACTAAACCTAAATTAAGCAAATGCAATAAGCTGAGAGGCTCAAATAAGCAAATAAGCTTTTTGGCCAAACTGTTAAGCAAACAGCCAAAGGGGACTTTTCTAGCTTAAAAATAAGCTAGCAAACAGATCCTTATGGCTTAGTGGCTTATACCACTAAAAAGCTTGGCCAAAAAGCTACTTAAATCAACAATCAAAAAGCAGTTTGAAATTCAAATAAGCCCTTAAAAGGCTTAATGAAAAAGCTAGTTCACACAGATTTGACACTTAGAAAAAATTTTGCAATCTTAACAAAACCAAGCTTTTGAGCTTAAAAATAAGCTAACAACCAGAACCTTATGAACTTATAACCCACAAACAGATTAACTTTGGACCTCAAAGAACACATATCATCAATCAAAAACCATTTTGAAATTAAGAATAAGCCACAAAAAGCATTTGAAAAAGCATTTTCTCCTTTTTTCAACACTTAGTTAAAAATTGACAAAATTTGGCAAAATGCAAACTAACAATGCAGACTTAAAGCTTATGGTTTCTACTCACTTTTAACACTTGCACAAACACAAAATGATCATAAAAGCTCAAGATTCAAAGATTTAATCACATAAGCTAAACTAAACTGTTTTGAAACCACAGATTTAAGATAAGCATACATAATTCCTTAAAAACTAATTCTAAACTAAAACAAACACCCTAAGTGGATTTAAAAACCTCAAATGTTATTACCAAAATCCTCAAATGGGTCAAAATGGTACAAACAGTACTAACCATGGGTTAGTACTGCTTGTGCCAAACACCCCTTTAAAAACTTATAAACCATCTTAAACTGATTTTTTTATGAACAAACCTTTAATACTAGATTTTAAATAGCTTAAGACAATCCTAATTAAAATCAATGTCTAACAAGCATAATAAACAATATTAAGCATATTTAAACAACTAATAAGCACTCAAATAAGCTAAAACAGATTATGCTATTTTAAAAAGCTAAAATAGACAGATTCTAAGAAAACTTAAATTAATGATTTCTAAACTATAAGTCAAGCATAATAAGCAGTAAACAACATAAACAAGCTAGAATAAGCAGAAATAAGCAAGAGATAAGCACAATAAGTAGTTGAATAGTAAAATAAGCTAAAACTTGGAAAAATGAAACTTACAAGGGCCCTTGCTTAAACAGGGCAAACAATGCTCAAAAGAGCTTATCTACAAGCTCTAGCTTATCAAAGATAAGCTAGTAGTGTCCATAAGCCCATCCAAGTTTGGCTTATCATCCAAAAAGCTATGGTATTTTAGAGTGGATTTTTTTTTGTTTTTTGGTTTTTGTAAAATTTTCTTTAGTACCTTATATTTAAGTTAAAAACAAATTGTTTAAATGTCTAAATAAGAGCTTATAAAAGGCTTTTAACAAAGGAAAAACAGGAATTCAAAAGTAGACTTAAAAACTTCAAATTTTCATTTATACTTAAAAAAATTACAGGACTTGAAAATTAAAGACAATGATTAAAAACAAGCTAAAAACTAGAACTAGGTAAAAAAAAAACTTAATTGCCCAAAGGCTTACAAATGACTTATATTTATACACAAGCAAAGAAGGTTCTAGGTCTTGTGCTTTCTTTGTGAGAGCTCCTGCGGGTGTGCTTGTTGTGTGAGTAGGATCCAAGAGTCATCTAAGCCGTCCAAAATGAGTAGTGCCCAAGTTATATGATCATCACCATTGATTTCTTGTCTTTATTCTTTGCCGAATGAGCTTGCAAGGGATTGCCAAGGTGGATTTTGTTGGTTTGTGTGGTGGGATAAGGTGTGAGTTGGTCGACAAAGGGGAGAAGAAAGGGGAATAGTGTTTTGGCTGGTAGTGCAGGACATGACACACGATTTGGGAGAT
Source organism: Tanacetum coccineum (assembly GCA_026074375.1). NCBI lineage: Eukaryota > Viridiplantae > Streptophyta > Magnoliopsida > Asterales > Asteraceae > Tanacetum > Tanacetum coccineum. The sequence goes on along the minus strand of BQNB010156131.1, from coordinate 1,151 downwards.
AATGAACAATGTTCGCGTAATTTTTGAAAGCTTTAGAAAATGGCAAGGTTGGTCCCTGAGAGTGTGTATAACTATCGCATCTATTGTCCTTGTACTTTTTATCTTTGGTCCTTGAGGTTTTATAAATGTTTGCACCGTTAGTCCTTAAAGGACTAACGGTGTAAGGGATAAAAGGGAATGGGATAATAGGCTTGTTATAAGGGGTTAAATGGGTTTGGGCCTGGTTATGGGCCGGCTATTATAAAAAGGATTTGGGCTTTTTATAAGTCTTTAAGGTTTATAAATCTTCAATATGTATAAATGGGCTGACCCGGCCCATTAGATGGGTACGGGTTGGCCCATTTAACATTTCTTCGATACCGGCTCAGCCTTTGACTTTGACTTTGTCAGGGTTGACTTTGACTTTTTGACTTTTGGCTTGATTTGACTTTTCTTTCACACTCTTTCCGTTCTCGTGCTCGGTTTTGTCGTTTTGGCTTCGATTTTGTCCTTTTCTTAGATATCCGTTACCTGCACAATACAAATGCAAAACATACAAATACAATGTATTTTTGGTACGTTTTTGGTCATTTAAGTCCGGTTTTAATGGAAAATGGTATGTGTAATTAAGCACATACCAAAATCCCTCATACTAAGATATTGCCGTGTCCTCACGCAATGCTAATAGTAAACACTTAAGAAAACTAAGAATCTCGATCCTCCTCGACTAATTACCTCAAAAAGTAGCTAAGTGTTCATCGAGGGAAATTAAAGAACCAAGAGTTTAGAAAAGTCCCGTTTTTATCATTCTTAAAGATATACACTTATTCCTACACATATTTTTGTATTTTTCCTTTTTTAAGCAACTAACTAGAATATTTGACTTTCGTTATTTTCATAACCGTTAGGGATCATAGAACAAGACCCATTTCAATCCTAAAATGCCCCAAAAAGGATAAATTCATCGTCCTCGACTTTTTACTCGTCCCAAACCAAGCTTAAAACGAAATCACCGTGAAATATCAGTTAAGATGCTAACACTACTCATATTTGCAACTTGTGAACTTTTTGCTCCCGACAATTATTATATCTTAGGTGAATGTGCCATTTAGAATTTCAACCATGGATCAACGTTTTGCAAAATTCTATGCTTCACGTTCCACCCGAGAATA
>BQNB010156130.1:0-15303 GCA_026074375.1 Tanacetum coccineum | reverse complement strand
TAGAAAGAATCACAAAAGCAACTAGATATCCAAGTCTTCGTCACTAACACAAGTCATCTTCGTTGTGGAGAAAGAAAGAGCTGAAGATGAAATAAGTACACTCCCCGTGAAAGTCTACTTCAATCCTAAATAAGTAACATCGTACAAAAACCCCGTAGTCATTAGATTTAATACTAGCCTTTAAGAATGAAGGTAAATTTTGATAAGGATAGTTTTTAGTGTAATGTATTGTGTTTGTTGTGCTGTTGTTCGTGATTATTGATGGTTAACGGATATCGGCTCAATAAATATAACACAAGTACGGCCGACCAAGTAATAAAACCCGGTTACATTTACATTAACCGATAATAGAATGTTTAATACCCGGCTTAATCTGATAACACGAGTCCAAAATCTTATACTCGACCTGCTATTAAATTCCCAGCCTAAACATATAACAATACTTGGCCAGTTTACTCATTTAAACCTGATCTCGGCCCAATTGTATTTTGTTAAAATCCAGCCAACCACAAACCCTACTATCTGGCCCATCGATTACAATATTTAGCCTATGATTTTGTGATAAATCCTGTCACCATACACACGGCCCATTCCAACTAGCTAAGTCCCGGCCCATATTCTACTAAATAACCTTAATAATTAGATTTAAAAGATCAGAGATACCTAATTTTTCTCACACATGTGCTAACCCTAATCACTTTCATAGTTACCAGCCCCCATTATCTTCTTTTTACGCAATAACAAAGCCAAAAGCAACCTCCTAAAATACCAATCCATTAAACATACTCTCTCGCATACCGAACCCACAAAATCAAGAACCAAACGAACCCTTTTAGAATATGTCTTCAACAGCTTCATCGTTTGTCATGGCATCTAGATCCTTAGAAGGATCTCGGGTAGGTTGGTTTGTGTTTGTGCTTTCTTTAAATGAAATAGAGAAAGCGGATAGCATAATTGTTATCATTCTTACTTTATTTTCGGATATAAAATAAAAAGCTTTGCTTTTTATAGATCCATGATGAGTTCTATTTTCGTGTGATTGATCTTGAAGGTCATGACATATATGAGCAGTACAAAAATAGATAACTGATATCATCCTCGTGATATTTTTCTTTTAGATTTGAGTCTTGTTGGATGTATAGGAGATGATAGGATTAGAGTAGATGGTTGTGATATGTGACAATGGGTTGTAATTAGTGGTTGTTGGATTTGGTGAATTGAGGCTGTGATGATGTAATTGTTGTTTAATTCAAGTCGAGTCATTACTTCTTAATCTTCTTTCTGTTTTAGACCATGACTCAATGAGTTGACCGGGTCAACTCCGTAAATACCGAGTTGACTCAGTTGCGTATCCGGTTACAACTGCAACTGCGTATCCGGTTACACTTGTAAACTGTTGCGAGTTTGGTTCTTGCTAAACTGCTAGTTCGGTGGCTAAAGTCTAACTGTGAGTCCGGTTCTAACAGAAATGCTAATTCGGTCAATAGTGAAACTGCGAGTTTGATTGTCGACTTGAATTGCTAATCCGGTATCTTCTTCACTCTGCGAGTCCGGTTTATAAACGGTTGCTAATTCGGTTGTCCTTATCGTCCTTGTTCTTGTCTTCTAGCATACCCAACAAAAAATCGTCCTTTGAAACTTAAAAATGGATCTGTGTTCCCCCTTTTTTTCAAATCGTGGACCACATAAAAGCTTGAATAAGCTTTAAAAATAAGCAAATGAGCCCAGAAAATAAGGTATCAAATAAGCTTTATCAAAAAGCCTTATAACTCTTAAATAAGCTGCTTACTTTACAAAGAAGCCACGTAAACTTATTATGAAAACATATAAAAGTTGCAAAGTGAATTACTGTTCATGAGCCCAAAGAAGAGAAAAGGAAAAGAGTTATAAAGGAAATTATAGTAAAACATAGTTGATAAGCCCAACGTTGGTTTTATGAACAGTAAGCCCAAACTAAAATTTGACACAAGGAAATAATAGGCCAAATGATAAGAAGCCAAAAAATGAAGCAAAAACATAAGAATAAGCCAAACCAATAAGCTTGAAAAAGCTCACAATAACAAAACACAATACAAAACACCCCCTGTTTGCTCTGATACCAATTGTACGCGAATCAAAACACCCTATCAGTGGGTCTTGGTTGATCAAAATACATAAGATAGATCATTGTTATTTTAGTGAGAGAAAGTAGAGAGATGGTGAGATGAACAAAAAGAAGGAATATTAGATTGAAAGAAAAATAAGAAAAATGAACATCCACCACCCCTCATGGAGAGCCATGAGGGTATTTATACTACAAGAAAAAGCAAACTATTCCTAGTTTACATAAATGACCCCTGCATGACACGCAGGGTCCAAGACTAGTCCAATTCACGTGTAAGACGCCAGCTTTACAAAAAAGTGAGGCTAACAGAGGTTGTAACGCCGTCACTTATACCTGAAAATTGATGTTAGTGATAAACAGCAGATATAGACGAATATGGCTTCGTCATTCGTCTTGAGTTCGGTTACATTAACCTCTGGTTCTGTGAGGATTATTTTACAGTATGAATAATGTACCTGTAATTAGGTAGGTTCAATTTAGAAGAACCTCCTTGACAGGGTTTCCAGCTCAAAGTATTAGATCCTCTAACGCGATTGCATTAGATTCACCGTACTTTCTTGTTCTCATTACCAGAACGGCTTAAAGCATACAACACAGTAAGAGTGAATCAGATAGTTACTATCTTTCTTATTGAGTTGTCAATTCATATACTGGACCAAAATCGATATCCATGTGACACAATCTTGATTCATTTAAAATCTCACAAGTCACCTACCGTAGAGCTGTTTGATGTTGACTCTGGAAGGATTTCCATTCATCACTGTTAATACTAAAGAGTATCACTCTGAATGTTCTAGAAATTACCACAATGATAATGCGTAGGAATTTTTGATACTAAATGTTGTATAATGATGTACGACATTTTGTATATTGGAATTTGTATCCTAGTGAGATTTTTGATGGAAGTCGTTGGCTCTAGACTCTATAAGTGCACATTTGTTATTTGGTAATCGGAGGCTGGAGTGGACTGCCACCTTTTCAATATCAACAATCTCAAAATGAGAAAGCCGATAAAAACGTGTTGATCTCAGTAAGAAATAAAACAGAAATCTTTTGAGAGATTCTGAGTGGCTAGGGAGGGTTGTGCATTGCATCACTGGGTTCATGATGTCAGTCTTCAATATCATAATCATCTTTGTGATTACCGATAGATTATGTATTGACCCGGTTTCTGCCTAGGGTTGTATGGAGGGCTTCTTTCTTTTCACCCTTTATCCTTACAATTCTTTTTCATTCTTCAACCCCTTCAATGCTTACTGAGACTTCATGACTAGTACCTTATTGGGTTTGTTCCAGCACTAGCTCCATCTTAGTCAGTACTATTCCCTTATTCTTACTTTACTCCTTTTTTAATCATACCTAGGACTTCTACTCTATCTAATGGAGTGTTCCTGGGTAGATCCCTCTGGTTCTGGCTGGATCATAGAACAAAATTCCTAACCTTAACCGCCTTATAACACCATAAGAAACAACAGTTGGTCGGTCTTTGGTATTTCTATAGTAGCCATAAAACCATTAAAAAAATCAATCAACGTGTTTGAGAAATCATTTATAACACATTGAGAGTTTTCTATATCACCAAAAATCCCCCCTACACATATGCACCGTATTATGAAAGAGTTTTGCACATACGAGGTTTGGGAACGCACTTATAGATTAAAGATCGTATCTGTTATTAATCAGTATTGATCACATTTTAATCACTATTCTCCCCCTTAAAGATTGCATATATGTTTACAATTTTTGACAATTAGTGAATTAAAAACAAGTTAATGTTCAGAATTCACATGAGTCTAACTAAGTCTGGGGAGAATAGGAGAGCATGCATAATGAACCATATTATTATACTCCCCCTCAATTATAGAATAGAGTGAAAACTTAGAGTGGGAGTTTGTTGAGCATACAATTTTGAAAGAATTTGAAATTTTCTTTTTGAAAATATCTTGAAAAAAATATGCTCAATAGGAAAATATATGAGATATATCTTATTTACCATCATTTTCCTTAGTACTTCTCTTGAGCATTCAAAACTATGAGTGTTTATATGACTTTGCTCAAGACCGAGAAGATATAAACTTCCCGTTGTTTAGGATAAATGGACATAAATGAACATTTTCCTTTCTTTGGAGACCGAGTCCTAAGCTGACATTTACTTAGAAGTCGTAGAGAAAAAGTAAAAGGACATGTTTTGAAAGCATTTAAAACTCTCGCTCGAACTTCATTTATTCACCCGTGTTAATATTAATCAACATTTCTAGGTGCGCAAATGTTATCGATTGTCGAGAGACATGTCGGAGAATATTATTTTTGGTTTTTGAAATTTTTTGATTTTGTATTTTGCTTTTATAGGTTTGATATTTTTATATTTTGTTTTTCTGATAAAATATTTATAAATCAAAATAAAGAAAAAGATCAAAAATATTTACAAGTCAAAGTTTCCATCAGCAGTGATAGTTGTTGCTAGAGTTGAAGTAGATGAAGTTGAATCTTGTTGTTGATGACGTTTATCGGATGCATCAGCAGTAGTAACAGCAAAAGACTTTGAAACTACTTGATATTCTCCATTTGAATAATTCGTCAAACAAACCGAATAGACTCTCCAACTCTTATCATTGACGTCATGACTATCATATCTACTGAAGCAAGAAGATTTCTCTTCCTTTTAAGGTAAAGCGCACTGAAGCGTACACTCTCCTTTTATTTAAAGCTCAGGTTATGCACTGAAGTTTACATAAGCCATTGACTTGAGCTAACAAACATTGAATGTTTCGAAAGTAGCTCAAGACCGAAAAGATTTCTCTTTTCGTTGTTAAGGATAAACGCACTAACACATACATTTTCCTTTTATCTGAAGAACGGGTTGCACTCTGACATTTGATTACTAGCCATTGGAGAAGGCTCAACAACTGTCGCATTCATTGTCTCCATGATTTTCTTTATCTTTTGGTTTATACTCGGAAAGCAATAGAATTAGCAAAGTATCAAGCCAAGTTTGACAACCTGTCATAGAGAAAGTTGAACATGGAAACCTTTTGTTGATAGGTTCCTGAGGGTTAGAAGTACAAGCATTATGTAACACCCTCAATTCAGCTCGGTCAGCGGAAGGGTCCGATGGTGTTACGTCGTAGCACAATAACTCAAATCATAGAAAACGACTCAAAAAGAGGCGTTTTGAGAAAATTTCATTCATTTGAATAAAATAAAGTTTACATCACGGTCCCAATAAGTTTAACAACGTCATATAACATTTTACAAAACATTTTCAAATGAATAATTATTTAGTGGGCCTTCATATCTCCATCACCGAATTACCTTCAAGGACCTGAGATAAAACATGCTAAAAGTCAACAATAATGTTGAGTGAATCCATAGAGTTTATATATATAAACAATAAAAATTTTCCAAACACAAGTATCATTTTTCAATATTCATTGGGATATAACGATGTGGCCATACAAAGTTATATCGGAGGATTATTATAAGCCTCATGACATCGAACCTTACCATATATTCAATATAATGCCCACTATACACCCTCGCTATGAGTGAATCTTATCTCTAAACAATGCATATGTGGGTGTAATGTTCCCAACACACAAGACGATAGCTAGTCTTACAAGGATTCATAGGTGGTAAACACCAAGAAGTACTATTTCATGTATAAGCGTATGCCTTATTCCCGGCAATTAACAATTCATGATATTTCCGCGGGACTTTTTATTTAGCGAGTTAAAGCTAACTTATAATAATCAAGGCTACTAGCATACATCCGGGTCCCTTGTGTTCTATTTTAAAAACAAGCATGTATCGATCCTAAATCTATGACCCAAAATCCTAAATCACTGTTCCACTCTCAGCCCAACAGCATCTACCTTACGATCCCCTCGGGTTTCTAAAACAATTAAAGTGTAAAAATGCGAGGCTATGAACTCACTTGATAATATCGGAAGAAAGTAATGGCGATAGACGAACTTGGACGTCGGCACGTAATCGCCCGAAACCTATACAAAATGTATGGGTCTTAGGTTTCTATCTAGTTCGAAAAATAAAATTTACAATTTGAAATACGTATATATATAAGTATCTTATAAGATAGAATCAACAATTATAAATCCCTAAGTGTTTATCTCATAGTTCTTCATTGTTTAACATGTACTAAATTAGCTCATTTTTCACTAGTTGTTACCAATTTTAGTCCAAAGGCCCAATAGGCCCATTTATGAGTCCATTAAGTAATTTAGTCCATTTTATAAGTCCAAGACCAGATCTTAACCCATTAATTAGGCCCAAGTGGGTTGGGTCCAAAGTTAAGTTCAATAGGTCCATTCATATACATTGGGCCCCTAATGGCCAAATAATCGTCATATAGTCCATTTTAAAGCTTGGTTTATATTTGAGTTTATAGAAATTTTTGGTTCCTCGATTTCGGGTATTAACTTTATTATCAGTAGGTTCATCATATAAAATTTCCCAAAAGTGGGTCCTATCATCTCGGGTTTTAGTCGCAAAAACGCTTTACAATTTTTAGTATTGATATAGACGTAAAAAAAATTATATGTTTATGCTTACAAAAATAGTCATATCTTTCAAACCATAAATGGTATACTTATAAAATTTACATTCCTAGTTTCATTTTTAAATGTACATTATAAATCATAAGTCATTTTTATACTTATTTTAAATAAATATATAATTAAGGTCACTTCATCATACAAAGGTCAAGTTGGCATTTTTGGCTGAAAATTCACTTTCACCATTTTTGATTCCATTTCCATTTTCAAACATAAGTGAATTGGTATTGGATCATCCAAGTAATGCAGATCCTACATTAATTTATCTAGGTCTCATAGTAATTAAGGTTTTAAGCCAACTCAGACGCAATTCATGGACTTTTATACGTTCTGTCCAGCAAGGTCAGATTTGATGACTTTTGGTAAAATGGTCATAACTTGGTCAATTTTCACTTTCCATTGAGTATCCAATTAGCCACATTATCATCACTCAATTCTCTACAACCTAGGTAAATCAAATCAAGTCTAATAGTTATGTAAAAATTCAGAACATTACCTGTTTACCAAACAGCCCCTAAATTTCTAATGAGTTCAAGCAAGTTTTAATTGGTAGATTTAGGTCATTTCATACCTATATCAATACAGCTGAACCTATTTTTATTACTGAATCATCATTTTTACAATACAGTACATACATAAAATCAAATCAAAATAAACTAAACAAAGTCTCATTAAATCTTTACCATAAAAAAGTGTAACAAGAACACAATGATCAAAACAAGAACAAGCTTGATGAAGGCTTTAACTCCCAAGCTTAAATCTCCACCTGAAATTACTTTTGATTCACCATTTATTACCCAGTTGCAATGTCGTATATTTTTAGTGGAAATGTAGGAAATAACGAGGGGATTTCCGGAAAATATAGGTTAGTTCGAATTGCAATTAATTTTTCCGCGTGCGACCACCGGCAGTTTCCTCCGAATGACCAGGAAAATTTTCCCGTGGTGGTGGTGGAGCTAGATAGAAGTGTGATTTTTATTTTATAAAAAAGAAGGGAAATGAGTAAGTAAATCTACTGTGTCCTTATATATTACTTGCACTAGTTTTGGACTTTTGACAATAATAGTCCCTCCCCTCTTTTCAAAAATTAGTTTTGACGAGTGATTGACATGAACTTTCTTACTTAAATAAAATCAACTATCGTGGCACGGGAAAAAACTTCCCAAGACATTATTATTTCCGTCACACTTTATATTTAATTTCTAACATTTAATAAAATATGTACAGTTTTAAAACATCAGTTCGCTCAAGACAATGGAACAAAGACGACGTTTTGTAAAAATAATAAATAGTCAAATTTCCATTTGAAATTAAAATAACAAATAATTATTTATGACAAATAAAATTTTAAATGGTCGAACTTTTGATTATGAAAAACACACAAAATAAAATGAATGTCAACAAAATTATTTCTAACGCATTTTTGAAAATATAAACAACGTCCGATGCCTTACGTAGAATTCTGCCGGTTCATTTGTAAACGACACGTAATTAACGAAGTAATGCCCATAATTCCCTCCCGTTAAGTCCATGAGTTCAAATCTCAACATAAAAATGTAGAAATTATAAATAATACTCTAGAAATAAACAACGATCTAAAATAGACATGAATTGACACACAAAATATGTAAACTATAACTCATAAAAATGTAAAAGTACTTGTTTACACTTCTTCTCTGCCCTTTTTGTTAAAATAAAAAGGTGGAAACTCTAAGCCATTCATTCCATTAGATATAGATCTTAACTATACTCAATCCTTGAAACCAAGAGGCGAACATACATCAACCCAAGAGTGAATTCTTGCTCCTATTAACCCCGTTTAATCATCCCAAAATATCTACTTTGACACTCGAGCACCCCCTAGCTCATTGCACTCCTATGATACTTGCCTCCCATTGTAGATTGACTTAAGCGAATCCATGAATCAAATATGTTACAAACTCTTAACCTACATCAAGGATTAGTTTCCCGCAACATAATATATACAAGGGAAATATTATAGGGATGGAATACACATATCAGAAATGTGTAGAATCTTAAACGGTTGCCAAATGTAATGACTTTATTACATTTGCAAAATTGGCCCCCCTGCCCCCTCCTTGTTTAGGGTACCAAGGAATCGAGCTAAAGAAGTGTGCTACAAAACAAAATTAGTAGACAAGTGCACATATAAATAATGATGATGATAGCTATATATATAGCAAGACACTAGTGGGGAACAAGACATGCATGTCTTAGGTATATGCACTCTAAAGTATGACACTTAAAGCAAAAATTCAAAACTTAGACACATGCAATCATTGTTTTAATAACCACAACCTAAATCCAAGATAAAAAGAATCATGATGTATGCTTTAGACATGACAATATCCGGCTCGAGCAAGAATAAAAAGAACCAAATGAATCTATATAAAATATATGTCATCTAGACCTTAGGAACCAATGATAAGATTCGACTGACACATGCTTAAGGACTAAGACTACATCCACACCCTTGAGTATTATACCCACTTTTAAACGAGAAACAAAAATTTGTTATTATTGACACCCTAATATTATGAGAATGACTTCTTCCAAGATGTCATTTGGATAAGGATTATTAACATATTCTGAATGACATATTACTTATGATATCATCATCTAACTAAGATAATGATTTGGATTCGGATAGACATTCATCAAGGGTTGTATTGAGAGATTCCTAATCAAGGTTTCTTTGTTAAGCATTATGTATAGTTTTTTTCAGATTGGGGTGTTTTACGGAAAAACATATATAGTAAAGACTTTAGGTCGAACTAAATGTTAATGGTGAGGATGATTTCTTGACGAAACATACTCTAAATGTAACATTTTAAAACAAGACGAATGTTACTAATATCTTAGCGAGATATATATACTCTAAAAAGAGTTGAAAAAATAAGATAAAATGACAACAGATACGCATCATGAATGTAAATGCAAAATGATTTAGTAAACGTGGGAAAAACAAAGAAGGATGAGCTGAATTATGAGGAATGTGATGAGTAAACATTAACAATTAGACTTTAGAATAATGTAAATCATTTGCCACTAATGATGATGTTGAAAAGATGTACAGTGAATCCTTTATCAGGATCAAAGGTGATGATTGAGAATCCATAGATTTTATTGGGTGTTTAGTAGGTTGTCAATGTTGACGAATTCAAAGATAAGATATGTAAAATGAGTATAGAAAAAGTAAAGACATGACATTTTCGTGACTCAACAATACTTGAAACTTGAATATCTTCTTTGTGTTGTTCACTTGCTAGAAAGTGGAAATGATTGGATGATTAGGGAACGAGTGTGGGATGTTCTTGAGGATATAATTTCAATGGTTTAGATGTAAAGGGCTTTGTTGTGTAGTGATAGACTATGGGTATACCAGTTGTAAGGATTTGAGTTTAAGGATGAGACGCATTTCATTACGAAATTCACTTGACTCTTGACAACATAGGCATAAATGCTTATGAGTGTAGGGATGTGACGATGGCCCTTTGATTCATAGAGCGACATAAAGATGGATATAGGTTTATGTATTATGAAAGGTGGTTCAACCTCCATGGGTTGTAGTGGTGGTAACTCACTATTAGATTGTAGGGAATGGTTACATGGTTGAATCTTCTTGTGAAGTTGACTAGGTGGATGACTCGAGATTGGCAGTAGTAAGGATGACTCAGTTTTTCATTTCACTTTGGTGGTTTGAGAATGTACTAGAACTAGTGATCACTAACAAGAGTGACGAATAGTTATGAGGTTTGAGTGTATGGTAGAAGTGTATCTTGTAGATTTTGTATATGATCGACATACGGGTTAAGAGGTTTTAATTAATTTTTGTTTAGATGCTGGTGTATCTGTGAGTTAAAAAAATGAAGTAGTGATCTTGTAATTTGGTTTCTTCTAGTGATAAGAATCACATATGTGAGTTCTTGAGAGTATTTGGTTAAAGGATATATGTGAACGGGTATGTTTTCCCTTCCAATTTAATTTGTGCACATCCAAACATAAAGTGTGGAATAAAAAGACTAAATGAAGACAAATAAGACGGAAGCGATGAACTTGACAATGTCAAGACGAATGTTGGTTATCATACAATGAACTTCATCTACGAAGTTATGTAGCTCTTCTCGAGCATTGTGAATGTTTATAGAACAATCACACGATGAGGTATGAGGTTGTCTTAAAGGTAGTAGCAGAAAAGGTGGACGAAAGGTATTTGACATCTATATAATTATAGAGGCGTGATAATGTTTTTGTGAAGCGAATTAGACATGAACAATGAGTGACATTTTAATTTTCATTTTGCGTATTCAAAATATACTTAAATATATCCGGGAACGAAATATATAAAGTAGTCAAACCTACTAGAGTGTGTGGGAATATTTTATAACAAAAAAATGCCTTATAAAAGAGTAGATTATTAGAAGGAAACCAAAAGAAGATGAATAAGGAATGAGTTGCATGAGACTCTAGAAGAATTAAGACCATTTTCTAACTATTTATGACTTTATTGGATTGTTACACTAAAAGCACATTTAAAAAGGGTTATAAATTCTAGTGTCAAGAAATATATACATAGAAGCATAAGACATATAGAATAAGCATGTAAGAGTATTTAAGCATGCATCAACACAATAATCAAAGTATTTAATGTGTGAGACTATATGACATCTAAAAGTTTATCGTGATAAAGGCAATATCTAATACGTTATGCATCAAATCAATATATGTAAGTGCACAATAACACGTAATCAGTAAAAAGGCTCGTAAAAAAACTATGATAATTTTAAACCAAACATCATGTAAAACGGTTAACATTAGCTTTAAGACATGTATTATTTATGTATAAACTAAATATAATTATATCTAAATTTATTTAACAAAGACAAAAACTTTTATAATATACACGCATAAATACCAAGCAAAGATCATCAAGATAAATCTGAAGGCATATAATCATATCACATAGAATAAAGTTATCATACTTTGAAACGTCAAACACTTATGTGGAGATGCATATATCTAGGAACGTTCAATAAAATCCTAGTTATTACTTGTTTAATGAGAAATTCTAATTTTCCTATTGAAGTGTTGTAAAAATGAAATGTGCTTGGTTTTCTAATACTTCACCTAATAAGACTCAAACAACCATGTTCTTATGATGGTAGATCTAGATGATATTTATTAAACGCGTATCGGACTAAAATAAATAGTGATCATTAATATAGTCGTACAATGACACGAAAATGAGAAATGTTACATTTTAGCCCCAAAACACACCCATTTCAGCCCAAAAACGCACCCACCTAATCCCCCACTTTAGCCCCCAAACGCACACATTTCATCATCCAAACGCACCAATTTCAGCACCCAAACCCACTTGTTCAAGCCCACCCAATTCAGCCCCAAAACAAATGAACCAAATTAAGGAAGATTTAACCGTGTTGACCTATACAAAAGTTATCAACTTTATCGTTACACTTATAATGAGAAATCATTGCAATATCTAGTCAATCATAGGCGTCAGTCCAATTGCCCCTGGCCCTAAAAAAACATCCACGCAACACTGGTTCTTGCATAGTGATTTTGGATGGTCAGTCCAAAGGCCCTTTAAGGCACATGTTTAAAGGTAACATATACTTTTAAACGTTGATGTTGTAAGTAAAGGTTGATGTTGTAAGTACATTTATAATTATATTTTAATTTAAATGACTGAAAATACATTTGTTTAGACAAATTTGGTGTCGAAAACTATAAAGCTGCAAGTGTATTACCTGACAGATGCAACAAGGTTCTACAACGAGGTCTGTTTCGACCACATACTGTTTCAGCATTAGATGTTTGGTAATTTTCTCTTTGATCAATTGATGTGTCTGTCATAGGTTGTTATTTTAGTTATCAAGTTTTACATTTATATTTAGCCGACTTTACCTAAAAACAACACTTTAACAGGCAGTGTACCTGATAAGATGTGGCTTCGTTGGTAAGTAGGGTGTCGATCACTAAGAGCGAGAGCGTTAATCTTATAGTTCTATCAATATTTTGGTTAACTAAATTAAGTCAATTTAAACTATCTTAAACCTATGCTAAACCTAGTTCTAACGGATAAAGGGGGGTTATAGTCTGAGAGACTGGCACAGGTAGTGACTTAAATCAATTTAAAACACAATAATACACGCAAGCAGATAATCAAAAGATAGAAGAGCGGTCTAGTCAATTATAAGAAAACTGTATTAACCATGATTAATCCAATTAAAACGCATGTTTTTTTATTTTAGTGCAATGAGTGCTTATCTCGAGGCGGCATATCATTCCAAGATTTAAGCGGTACTTCTTCCTGAAACCCAGACACGTAGAATTCTGTCACAATTAAACGCATCCGCATAAAGCATCCTATTTGCTGATTATAATCTATCTTAGGAGATTAATAATGGTGATCTTATTAAACCCTAGCTTATGGAGACTTTACCCACTTATTGCTTAACGACTCTTTATATACTAGTAGTCCATTGTCCGAGTCTTTACCAAAGGAATCAGTACGTTATTTGTTGATCCTAGGTCACCTGCTAGTCCAACTTGTTCACATAAACCAACGATAAAGATAGGTCAATATTTGTGATCCGATTACTCTAGATATATAAATTGCAGACATGGAGAGCCATCCCGACATCTAGCTAGCTAGATATTTTGCATTCCTAGATCCAGTTGAATGATGGGTCACATACTTAAGCACGTAAACAAGTATAAGTTGATAAACATAATCAACAACCACCGATAAATTAAGCAATCGATATAAACAAACCAAAAATTTAAATCTTCATAATCATGGCTAATATCCAAAGGTATTAGCCCTTAACCATTGTAATTAACACAAAAATAATCAGTCAACCAAGGTAAACTAACCGAGTGAAACGAATAATACCAAAAATCAAACGATTATAAGAGTATAGGTGATTACAAGGTGTTTCCTATGGAATTAGAAGCTTTGCTTGACCTCTTCTGCTCTTCTTGTCTTTTGAAAATTAACTTTTATGGTTGGGGTATCAAAAATATGATCAAGCACACCTAAAACTCGTTTTTAGGTTTTCTCTTTATAGTGTATGGAATTTGGTCGATACGCCATATTGGTTGAGGTCAATACGGTGTATTAGGGGTTTCTTGGAGTAGGGACCACGTTCAATATCTTTCAGAATATTTAATTACTATATCTTAGATACGGCGTATGATATCTTCTGGATACGGTGTATATGTCTTCGTTGTTTCTTGTGAAGTGCAGGCATAGATACGTCGTATCTTCCTTGATGGATACAGCGTATTGGATGTCAAAATAGTATTTCTTTAGATTTCTTCATTTAAGCTCCAGAATGCGTGCCTTTTAGCTAATCTTCACAAAGTGCTCCATAATTACTGCAAATCTAAAATATAAACGATTAAGTATCAATTCTTTCAATTATTATATAAAATAGGTAAGAATCATGGGATAAATGATGCTATAAAAGTGACGTTATTTGATGTCATCAGATGACATGATCGATTATGTTTTAGAGAAGTATAGGAATAACTGGCAGGTTGATGATGCTATAGCTGATGAGATACTCGATGATTTATTGAAAAGAGAGCGGGATAAACAACAACGTGTGAAAGGTAAGTGTACAAGAAATGTATTGTCTTGCATGTTGTTGCTATTTCACTGACCCATTTTGCCACTTGTTCTTATGTATTGTCTTGTTGGCTATCTTTGTAGACGACAAACGAAATGGACCTTTGAAAGGTTAGTGTACCCAAAAACCATTTTCCTGTTATTTTACCCATTATTTTACTTGTGTCTTATGTATTGAGTGTTTGCTATCTTTGTAGATGACAAAAGAAAGGTAACAAGAATCAAGATTATGGATGATCTTGAAAAGAGGATTGAGAATGTTGAAAAAGATCTTAACAAGGCAAAAGATAAAATGGATCTTAATAAGGGAGAATATAAAATGGTGATGGAAAGAGGTAATACTTCATTTGAGCAGATTACATAGGTATTAGACTGTTATATATATCCATTAACGTATAATGCAAGGTAATTTACTCTATATAGTAATTGGGGAGGTTGATATCTTGTTCTTAGCATGGGTATACTTCTAGGAATTGTTGTTGATCTTAAAAAAACTAAGTTTAGGAAAGAAATAATTTCATCCAAACACCCCTTTTAGAGTAAAACAAGATGAATTCAACCAATGTACCTTATGAAACTAAGTTTAGGAAAGAACTGATTTCATCCAAACACTCCTTCATTGTAAAATAAGATGAATTCAACTAATGTACCTTAAAAAACTAAGTTTAGCAAAGAACGGATTTTAACTAAACACTCTTTTCAGAGTAAAACAAGATGAATTCAACCAATGTACCTTAGGAAACTAAGTTTAGCAAATAACTACTTTCATCTAAACACCCCTTTAAGCTTAAGGTCTTTGCATCCATAATGATATTTACCAATCATATCTTATTTGCAGAGGTTATAATTTGAGTCAGACACAAGCTTTGATTTTTTTTTTTGAACGGCGACTTTTATTAAGAAATACTAGCAAGGAGCTAGAAATTACAAAGAAATAAGAGACGGGTTTT
>BQNB010156128.1:7500-10245 GCA_026074375.1 Tanacetum coccineum | reverse complement strand
GATAAGCGTCGCCATAAATCCTTTTTCTCGTGGAGATCCATCATATTTATAAATAAATAAACTATGTTTGTGAGTTCGACAATTCCAAGCAAAATCCTACTTCCCCAGTCTCATTTTTATTGTCTATATTTTCTTTTTGGGATGTCCCAATTTAATTGTTCACTACTAAAAATAAATAAGAAAGTTTAATCAAATTTACTATATTATCCTTGTTTGAAATTATTATTACAAAGATTTTAATTAATTAGCTAAGGGTAAAAATGTTATTCTGCCTAAAAGTAAGAAAAAGAAAGCATTAATAAATGCATTTTTATTAAACTGTGTGTTTTTTATCGGGTGACAATAATTTTAAGACGAAGAGAGTAACATTTTAGAATTGATATCAATCTTTTATCTGGTAAAGGAAAACGAAAAGTGAGAACTTTCATATTTAAAAAAAAGAATGTTTTCTTATTAGGTATGCTCCATCTGATTTTTTTTATTTTTTTTTACAATTATGTTTAATAAAAAACCTTAGATATTTCTTTATTTGACCAAAATTAATAAAAAGTCGTTTTATATACGTTTTTTCATAAAATTATGTACAAAAGTATATGTGCTAAAATTATAATAAAAAAAACTTAAAAAACGGAGTTAATAATAAATTCTTAAGGGTTAAAAACAAAAATTGGAACAAATTATAAATAAATAAAAACACTGACGACCATCACTATCTGCACAAAGAAAAACCCAACAATATATCAAATCCAAAAACCCTAAGTCGATTATAGGGCTCTTCAACATTATTTATCAATTCATGTGTTCTTCAATCCCAGTTGTTCCTATTGAAATCGCACAATCTGTTTGCTTCTCTAGATCTTGCTAACCTATTTATGATTTTTATACGATTTTGTGTTAAAATTTGAACGCCCAATCAAAGGTATGATTTTGGCTTTAGTTTTTTATTCTCCTTCTCTTAAGAAGAAAAACAATGACTCATAAATTTGAATAATCGGGGTTGTGAATTTGTCAATCGAATTCAACCCACAACCCTTTGATGAATTAGGGATTATTTTTTATTTTTCCCCAACTTTATTATTGAATTGTTTTGTAAATTGATTGATTTTTTTGATTGTTGATTTATCTGATTATGTATGTTGATTTGATTATTGGGTCTTTCATATTGTGATGATTGTATTTTAGGGGTTATATGTGGATAATGTGGAGAGTGATCCCTTCAAATCTTGAGGTGGATGATGTTGTCAACTCCACAAATGAGGTCAGTCGCGTGTGTTGCTGCCAAGTAAACTTAAGTTAGTTATGTATAACTAATTATTAAGTAAATTGACATCTTTTCATGTCATTTATATATATTTTTTAATAAATGAAGCTGATGTTTAATGCTTTAAATTTGTGTCTTAATGTTCTTGATCATGGTGCCATTATATACTATGGTAGTAGTTTAATAAGTAAGATAGTATAACATCATTTTCATAATTTGAATGTTCAATGCTTCTAACTTTATAATGTATGTACATGTGATAGCTTATTAACATGATTTCTAATAGATCTTTTATTTTTTGATGAATGCATGTAAGTTGCAGCTCACTGAAGTGGCCATATCTTCTTAAAGCAATTAGAAAATTTTGACTATTTCAAAATACCTACTTGATTAAATTTTGTTAAGAGGTGCCAAGTGTCAATAACGACATTATTGGATGGACTTGCTCGGCTTTCAGACTTTAATGTGTCACCTTAAAAGAAAGTTGTTGTAAGTCAATAGTATTTCCTGATTTTTCTTTGACTTTGAACACATTACACATTTACAATTAGTTAAATAGTATTGGTTTGATGTTAAAATGATGAATGTGACTCTTACTTGAGAGTTTGATTTCGACAGACACATGATCATCATTTTAGTGATCAATAGTTACGAAAACTTAAAACTTTAACATGTTTATGAAAACTGAAATTTTTGTAAATTGAGATGGACTTTTGTGTCCAAATTGTTTGTTTGCATATATATACGAGAGTAATTTCTTTCTTAAGCTGCCAATAAATTGTAATAGAGTTTAAATTTTGCTTGATAATGCCATATTACATGGTCTGCGGGTGAGATGAAGTACATTCCACACATTCTGTATGCTTATTATTTGCCACTTGCAAGGACTATCTTTAGGGTATGTAACCATGTTTCCCAATATCATTACCGAACAAAAAAACCTAAATCAAGAACATCGCACAAATGATTAATTATAGGTATGATTATATGTTAATGAATTAAAGTATATCAATCATCTTAGAAACTGAGCAGTTTAATTGCTTATATTTGTTTTTGTGATTGGTTTACTTTAGAATCAATTACATATGGTTGTATATGAAAAAACTATGTGATACTGTGAAAAAGGAATACCAACATTATATGCTTAAAGTTTTAATTGCAATATAATTTCTTGTGGTTTTCGAATTCCAAAACTGCCTAATTTCACAACAAAAGTCAAAGTCATTTTTCTATTCCCAAAAAGAAGATGTATATAAAGTAGGACTCTTTAGGTGTATACATCTGGTTCCATAACACAATGTTTTCATTCGGTGGGTCATTATTTTAGCCCCCAGGCCTTATAATTGTAAAATTTTCGTTAGATGTTATTTTTGTTATGTTTGACTGAATCTTGAATCGGTTAAATATGATATAAAGTTTGTAAACTATTAAGACTTTCTTGACTGTGCTAATATTTGTAAGCTTTTCATGGTGTATGATGGAGC
>BQNB010156128.1:0-5000 GCA_026074375.1 Tanacetum coccineum | reverse complement strand
ATGATGTCTTTATTACAGGTGGTGGTGACAAAAATACCGTCTTCTGAAAGCACGGCTCTGAGGTTTAGGACTTGACACCTTCCATGAGAGCTTGAAGGACACAGATGGGATCAATTTATGTGACTATGCAACATGCACCGTCTTGCTTCATGGCTGCAGGCACAACACTTTCCCTACGTCTCCCTCACAGTATACTACTGCAATGCTGCAACCTTTTGGGCTATCATGACATTAGTTGCTCTCATTAGTCGAGACCAAACCTAAATCAAATCCTACAACCAAAACTTACATTTAAACCATTAACTTATAAATAAGGAAATTTGGGTTCACTTTATCTCAAACGGGTCTGATTGACGGGGTTCCAAAATGGGTCAAATGTGTTAGAAGTCGACCAAAACGTCTATTTCCTAACGACCGCAACAACCACCCTCCCTGATCATTTAAGTTCAAAGAATTATATCACTACTTTTGTAACAATGTTGTTTTGTAATCACTGAAACAATTTTGGGCTTCATGTTCAAACATTGAAATGTCTAAACAGTTGGCATCACAAACAAACAAAGTTACTTCCAGTCTATCATTTTTGATAATAACAGTTCTTTAGTCTGCGCTATAATCACTTCCTCACTTCGATAGTTTCACTTCATTATTCAAATTTGCCTGGTTTAAATTTCATTATATTCAACTCCAATTCTATCATATGTAGCAATTTTATGACTTCAAATCTATCATTTTTTCAGCTAACCATGACTTCACTCATTATTTGATATGTGTAATCATGATGGTTACGTATTTCAGGATCAAGCATATATTTCGTATAAGTTTAAAGTGAAGAAGAGATGTTACACATAATCATTGTTTAAATATCGTCCTCTGAGTCATGTTTTTCTGAGGATTGAATTTAAAATGCTTAAATTAAAAGTGTGAATGTAGTGGTCATGTTTGTTGCCACATGTATTATGTTCTTTCAAATATCACATTGCTTTCAATTTTAATTTATGTGGGTGTTGATGTATATACTATATATATATAGTGATTCATATAAGAGGTTTATAGGCTTTTGCCATGTAAAAGGTTAGTGTCATTTGTAGGTCCATGCAATTTTTTGGCAAGTTGTGTTTGGGACATTTTTTGGGTGTTGTAGCAGCTATCAAACAATCATGTTTTGGTGAGGCTTAAGTGTATCTCCAGGCTTGGTGTTAAAACCCAAGCAAACTTGAAATGTTTGGCGGTTGGTTTACAAGTGTTTTCAGGGTTGATTATGTTGTGTGTTAAATTTATTCAATTCAAGCTAAAATCCATTATATTCAATCAATAAAAACTTAAAAATAAAAGATTTCTTAATTTTAATTCAATAAATAAAACCATTTCGAACACGTTAATTTGTTTATATTTTAATCAATAATAATACATGAATAAATTTTTAGAAAAAACCCCGTGCGTGCACGGGGATTATAACTACCATACATAAAAGCAAGTTCATGGCAAGGGCATATAATTAATGGTGACCCCATACACTCACAAAAATTAGATTGCATATTGTAAGGCTGGATGAAGTGGTGGTGGTAAACCCACCTGACACATCAGCGCCACATCAGTTTTCTCTCTCCAAATAAAACTCACCTTACAACTCACCTTTCAACCGTAATAAGAACTCACCTTACAACTAAAACTTACTTTACTCACCCTTTTTTTATTTAAATATTTTTATTCATAAACTAAAAAAATAAATATTTACGTAAACGTAAACGTACAAAATTAATAAAAACGTTTACTAAATTAAAAGCTTTTATACATAAATTAAAAACATTACAACATAATTAAAAACAATACATAGATTATTAAAAACAATACATAGATTATTAATCTATTTCGTATTCCGAATCAAATTGCACCCCAAATTCCGAAATGAATAACTCACGTTTAACTTGTTCTTTCTTAATTCTATCCTCCCACTCTTTTTCATCTCTTGCTTGTTTTTCCAATGTTTCTCTTAGTACCTCTTCATCCTGAAGTAGTTGTTGATACTCTTTCTTAGTAAGAAATTCGTGAGTAATAGAAGATGTGGGATTGTGCGTATATTGTTCTGATAACGAACCACCCTTATGGGTTTCTGAGTCGTTGTTGGGGGTTGTGTAAGGTTGATGGGGGATTATTCGGTTGGTTTTTCGGGTGTCGAGGGATTGCTTTGGTTGGTTTCAGACATGATGAGTTTTTGAAATGTTGTTTGAATGTGTGAAAAAAAGTAGTGAAAAGAGTTGGTATTTATAGTGGGAGAATGAAAGGAGTTGATATTTTCAGATAACCAAACATATTTAGTCTCAATTTGTTTTTCTATTTTTGCCGCCTTTCGATACATAGCAAGATTCATCTCGTAATCTTTATCAGATTCTTGTTTCAAAAAAGTGTCGATCAAAGTATGAGTCTCTTGTGGAATGTCATTGCATTTCTCATATGCTTGTCTAAGATCTTGTTTAGCTGCGCTTGCATTGTCAAATTGCACGGCTAAATCCATCATCGCTTTCTGACGAACTTTATCTTCGTGAATTAGTTTTTGAACCAAAGCATGGATTTCATCGACGGTGTGTGGAAGTGAACAAGCCATATTAATTTTAAAAGTGGGTATAATTTAAAAGTGGGAATAATTGTGTATAAAAATGAATGAATTAGTGGGTATTTATAAATAAAAAGTAAGGTTTTTTTTTTAATAATAACGGATATATTATAAGGGGGGCCCACAATTTTTAAAACTCACTATGGTGAGAAACTCACCAAATTGGTGCACAAACCTTCCGAAACTCACCAAGCAAATGCCTAGTTGGCAAGGTGACTTTATGGTCGGGAAGGCAACTCACGCGTGAGTTGTAAACTCACCTGGTGAGTTGCACTCCATACCGTCGAGCCTAACATGTATATATTTGAGATACCAGTTACGAATAGTATGTTAAATAAATTTAGTTAGAAAATAAATTATTATGCCGCATATCATCAAATAGATATAAACCAGGAATGCAAATTTCTC
The DNA here is from genome assembly GCA_026074375.1 of Tanacetum coccineum. NCBI lineage: Eukaryota > Viridiplantae > Streptophyta > Magnoliopsida > Asterales > Asteraceae > Tanacetum > Tanacetum coccineum. The sequence continues at coordinate 1,978 of BQNB010156128.1, read as the reverse complement.
TTAGGGTGCGTTTGGTTTGTATATGATTTTGGATTTGAATTTGGATTCGAATTCGAATTTGCCCATTAACCATTTTGCCCATTAACAATTTGATGTGACCGTAAATGTGTGCTGCCAAACAACATATTTTATCAATTATATCATTCTTTTTTGGGTAAAATCCAAAAATGCTTAATGTACTTTCGATAAGAACTCATCTGGCTACACACTTTTTATTGATTATTATTCGTAATAAACTTGTGGATTTTTTTCATAATACATATCTTAAATAGTTGTTAAGGGTATTCTTAGTCCATTTCTCACATCATCATCATCTACCTCCCAACACCAGAATTTTTCAGCCAATTACTTACGTTTATAAAATTGATTTGACTGAAATTTCCCAACAAATTATTTCTCTTTACATCCCTAAACCGACATTTAAACTAGAGTGTTGCTTAATTGGAACTTGAGAAATCCATAGAGATTTGAAGGAATGGGAAGCTAGCTGGAAGAGTGTGGAAATGTGGCCGAGATACATTTGAGGTTCACTGCATGTTTTGGTCTCACATACATGCTTGTAAAGTTAGCAGGGCATCTGTGTTATAGTTTTCAGAGAAGAATTCATAACCTTCTCCTATACTTCTTCCACTTACGTATTTGGATACACGAATGGATGGTTAACTCATGTGCATGGTTTGGATGCTTAAGCATGATTGTGTATTATGGGACTGCACTTTTATGATATCAGACGTCACAAGCTTGTGTTAATCTATAAATTTTGTAAGTGTCCCGCTGCAAATGCGATAGAACAAGGTTGGTAGTGGTGAATTCATTTTCAGTATCTTGTGGATACGTAAGAGCTTCATCAGATAAAAGGAAATGTGAGAATAAAAACACATCACAGACACCATCCTCTCTCGATGTCGTATTATAAATTAAAACTATTATGTCAATAACTCAACCACATAACGAAATTAAAATAGTAAATCTCATACACATACTCTCATTTGGATACTGTGGGCTCGACCGAAGACGTCCGCTAGCCGGGTTAGGTATTGGGCCTAGGGCACCAGAGGATACCAGTTACGAATAGTATGTTAAATAAATTTAGTTAGAAAATAAATTATTATGCCGCATATCATCAAATAGATATAAACCAGGAATGCAAATTTCTCTTAGGGTGCGTTTGGTTTGTATATGATTTTGGATTTGAATTTGGATTCGAATTTGGATTTGCCCATTAACCATTTTGCCCATTAACAATTTGATGTGACCGTAAATGTGTGCTGCCAAACAACATATTTTATCAATTATATCATTCTTTTTTTTCAAAACCCCCATAATAAACGCTTCCTTATTTGATCTTCACTAAAAACAAAAAACAATAGTTGTAGAGAAAGAAAAATCATACCTAGTGTTATGCATTGTTGAAACCGTAGATTTCAATGCAATTTGAATTAACTCCTTTAATAATCAAACGTATATAATGGGTCACTTGAATCTACCGCATACCTTTTAAAACCTCTGATTTAAAGCGTGTTGATAACGTGTTGTGAATGTAAAGAACAAGGATAACATATGAAGAATGAGAGGAAGAGAGCATTCTTATTATAAGATTAGTAATCTCAGGAGGTTACAATTGTGTAGTACTTATAAGATAGATAAGTACATGTGAAGCCTTAATGTTAATGAGCTAATAATATAATGATGAATATACATAAGCTCGTAATATTTACAACAGATTTAATGTTGTGTAAAAATAGATATGTTACGGGGTATTTACATATATATATTTTGGGTAAAAATTTGGAAAAAAAGAGGTGTTTATTGCTTCAAACGGTCAAAAAATTAAAGAAGGGGGGAGAGAGTTTGAAATTCGGTCCGGTATCAAGCGTCCTCTTTTAAAAAACAAAAGACAAAAAAGAATGCGAAAATGCTAGAGAAAACGAGAAAACAAGAAAACGCGAGCCATGGTACGGTTCTCGCGCCGTCCTGT
>BQNB010156127.1:0-15304 GCA_026074375.1 Tanacetum coccineum | reverse complement strand
AAACCTTGAGCTTATATTACCAAATAAGCCATGAACCTATAAACCTAATAGGTTAGAAAGAAGATTAAGAAGATACAACAAGAAAGAATGAGTTTATTAAACCATCAAGCCAAAACCAAATTAAGCCATAGTCTTAGTACTTTAAGAATAAGCTCAAAATAAGCTAGTAAACCACAAATTTCATCACCGGTCTACCCATGGCTCTTGATACTAAATGTCAGTAACCCATAATCACTTATACTTCATATTCGAATACAAGAAAATAAGCTAGGAGATGAGAAGAAAATAGGAAGAAGTTTTAGAGAGAGAAACAAGAAAGACAAAGTAGAGAGAAACTTGGAAGATTGTAATATTAGCTTGAAAGAGAATAAACAACCAACACCCTTTTTCACCCTTTTTCCTTGGTGGAAAATGGTTTATATACCCATATACATAAGTTAGGACATGTAGGGCTTTGACATGGACCGTGCTCGGGATTTTCTTAGGCTTAGACCCGCAACACGTACAATATTAGCTTACCTAAACAAGCTCAGTTTCTTTTCTATCCTATTACAATGTTACATAACTGAATGACCAAGACCTAATATTCATAATGAACGAACTTCATTGTTCGACTCAGTATATTAAGGCTAACTTTCCAACTTGTAAAATCTTCTTTTTCAAAGTCAAGAACATTCGTGACATGAGACCCTCCTCTAGAATCAAGAAGTTGAGGGAGATTCTCATCAACAACATTTTGAGCTACAGTGGTTGTAGTCGTGGTGTTGGTTGTGTCATTTGTAGGCATCGTGTCAACCCTATTAGTATTAAGGCACCCGTATTGCAAGAACTTGTTTGAAGTGGTGGTGGGATAGGTGGTACGATTCCAGACATGATTAGATCTTGAATTTTTTTAAACAAATAACAGTTACTTAAAGGATTTATAAATTAACACTGCTCTGATACCAATTAAAAGTCCCAATTTACACGTCTATATGGAATATAACACTTATTAATGTAAATAACATAAGTAATAACTTTTTAATCATGTAATGCTTTATTGATAAGAATCAAAGTATTACAATATGCTATGGATCGCACAAGTTGAATGACAATGTAAGATCACCCTTTGAACATGTAAACTTGATGATGTATCAAGTTTACAAGCAAACTTATATAGACCAGCTGATAAGATCGGCAGACTACTTTGTAAGTTCAACAAAGGAGTAAATGCATATAATAAATCCAACAATAAAAGCAATGACATTTACTCCTTACAACATTCTCTATTTATACTAATACAAGGTTGCATCCTTAGTGGGGGTAGTTGCAACGTATCAAGAATCTTATGGAGGACGTACGAGGTATTTAATGCACGTTCATTCTTATAAACATCCCGCCCATATTTTAATGAACAGTTTTGCCAATTGTTTACTACTTTTACCAATTTCGTACTTGGTACAGGATTTAACTCAAATAACCTTTTGTCCTGCCTTAAAGTATTATTGAGTTTTTTTCTTAAACCTAGCTTAGAGAAAAGCTTAAGTTCAGCTTGTTCTTCTTCAGAGGGTAACAGGACAGACTGACTATTGCCACCTCTTATGGTCCTTAGAACCACAACATATTCCTTCTACATACCAACTGATATCCATCTCAACTAACGAGTATTGATCTTCAACTTTCTTGACGATGTCTTTGACTTGAATACGTCTGTGGTTGCTCACTGAGGCTTTCACTCAATGAGTCCTTCAACACCCAATGATGCCATTTAGCGGGTCATACAATACTTAGCTTAATTTTTATTTAAATCTAGGCATTGATCATTTTGGGCTCTGAATTGGCCCAACACATGCTTATACTAACTAATTTCATATCTTTTGCCCCTCTGATTTCTTGATAGAAGGTTTCTAATATAAATTGTTGTTAGAAAAAGAAAAAGAAAACGAGAAAGAAAAAGAAAAAATAAATTAATCATATTTGCTTTATACTAATCGGGTGATGTGGAAAAATGATATGCTAGAGTGAGAATTTTGTCACCACCATACATATACATAAGTGTGTGTGCTAATATATATACACATAGTTTTGATTCTTTTTAAGAGAACTCTTAATCACTTAATCACTTATATGTAGTTCCTATCTGCTTGGAAAAAAGAATTATCATCAATAGTCATTAAATAAATGTGACACCCCTAAACGGGGACTAGACGGAAACACGTATCCAGGGGTGTGACGTCATAATATACATCACACAAGATACAAAGAACGGCCTCTATAGGTACATTTAAAAATCCAACATCGTTGCATTAATAAAAATAGTTAAATTTTACATAGATTCAAAGATAATATGCGAAAGCGATTATAAGTTTTAAAGTTTGACAACGATGTTTAAATGGTAGATAATATTTCTTAAAAATCGGTCCAATGCAAGGCAACACCATAAAGAAAGCAAAGACATCTACAGTTAAGCACCAGAGTAAAACATGCTAAAACGCCAACATAAAGTTGGTGAATTCATAGGTTTGAATTTAGTATTAAGAGTGGACCACAAGTTCACAGCACGCGTGTGACAGTTATAAAAAATACAACTTCACATAAAAAGTAATTACTGTTGCGCTAAGATCATGACACCAAAGCTCAATTTAAAGTAGCATATTATATGCCAAACAAGAAATTAACTGCCGAGAGGTATCTGACCAAGATCACCTAGTGAAATCCGACATGATATATATCCGTTCGTTCGTGTCTCCCGAATCTAGTAAGCGCTACTTACCCGAATAAGGATAATTAGTCCTAATAGATCTATTTACAACATTCGCACTCACTTAACCAATCCATCGGTTAAGAAATTAATGGTTCATGATAGTTCGGGCATTAGTGGTATATTCGCAACTTAGGCAACACGTAATCTGGAAAAGGGTAACGTAAAGTAACTGTGTCCATAGTTTAAAAACAAGCATGTTTCTCACCCCAAAGTAGTAAAGTAAAGTAGTAAAACGTGGGGCTATGAACTCACCTTAGCAAGATGAGCAAATGATAAATCGCGCAAGTAAAAGATGATATAGAAATCTAGCCGCGACCTAGAATAAATACGCGTCTTAGAAACACGAAAAGTATGCCATGAATTGCACAATATGTCATCACACCAGAAAAGACCCTCCATGGTGTTTGTTGAACAATCATTATCAAATCATTAACAAAATAAAATATCAATTTTTCGTTAAGTTTTAGTGTTTAACTAAAAATTACTACTTTTAGTAAGTTTCTATTTTTGGAAAGTTTTTATTTTTTAGACGTTAAAACCGTCCCCTATATTTATTAAGTTTCTATATTTTCAAAACGCACTAACTAGCGCGACCTAGACTAGCCTTACTCGCTTAACTTCTATGTCTGTGTCGCTAAATTTCACCAAACTACTATTTTAAGTAGTCTTATAACACTTTTCTAAAATTTGCTAACGGACGTCTTATAAATGATATAAATTATTGATCTCACTCGAATGGATCTTGCTTACTTGTAAAGAAGCTTAGTCGTATTGAATTAATTCGCGCATGATTCTCGTTCACAGCGCGAGTGTAAAAACTTAGGGTCGAGGATGAATATATCAAATACTATGCGGAATCTAGTCAATGATACTAAGAAGACTTCTAATAAAACAGTAAGAAAATCAATTACAAGAAAAATTACCAAACTATCAATCAACCATCAATATAAATCGAACACTCTTAATAGGTCAAGGGTTTACAAAAACCTTGAAGCCGAAAATATCAAAGATGTGGATACATGTAACATTATGGTGCGGCGCGAGCGTGACCTCCGAAGAGAGCGTAGGCGCACCAAGGAGTCCCTTCCAAGTCTCACATAATTTTCTAACTTATCATATCATTTCTATAAAAAAATGTAATCTCTTAAACAAATAAGTTATAACATATCATCTTTACAAATAACTAATATTATATCTTCGAAAGTATTCTTTGTTCCTGACCGAATCAATCTTGATCTCATCTCTGTCACATATTGTGTGCGGTTCTAGCAATAGTAATCACTCAGCAGTTGTAACTGAGCACAAGTAGTATTAACCACTTAGAAGTTTACTCTAACATTATTAATATACACTAGCAATACTAACCTTTGTACAAGCAGTAGTAACTACTTAGTATATTTTCAGTCTTCATCTCTGAGCAGTCTTAACTTCTACTAGCAGCAGTAACTTTATACTAACAGTACTAATATATACTAACAGTAGTAAAAACTGGACTGGCGGTAGTAACTTTTAGATTACCAGTACAACTTACTTGATAATTTTCATTAGTATTATCCATCAACACTAACAAAAGTTAAACATTGACAGCACTAATATAGATACCCTGAGCAGCAGTAACTCTAAGAATATCTTGAAGTCTTTTAAACCCAACAATCCTCCCCTAAACTTGATGTTCATCTTCTGAATCTTCAAGTTTCATTAAAAGTCTTCACCATCACCAGGAGGATGCATTCAAACACTTCATTGACCCTTTTCCTGCTTTGTCATGAGCTTGAGTAGTTGATAACACATCTCATTCCAAACGGTCAGCTTGAAGCTTTGTTCAGCATGTTCGAGATTGTTATTGTTGAAAGGGGATTATCGTTTCCTCTAACCAACATAAATGACAATTGTGATTTTTTAAACCTCCACCAAAGTGCACCTCCACAAGTTATCCAAACAATCTTCCCTCCAAACAAATCACTAGCATTAGTAATAATATGGGTGTTGATGATTAAAGATGAAATTGAGTTAGGGTTTATGATTAGAGAGTATATCAAGGTTAAAATCGATCGAATAAGTGATTGAAACCCTTAATCAAAGTATTTATGAAATCACCCTCAACAACATTAACTGACGCAGTGATCATCAATTAAGTTTAAGCACTAATAGTATTAACTAACCCAGCAGTAGTAAGTTATGCCTAGCAGCATTAACTTATGCCTAACAGCTATGCCTAGCAGTATAAACTAGTACTGGCAGTCAAAAGTTTTAGCTTAGCAGCATTAACTTCGAAACACTAGTATTAACTCCAATTTCATTCTAAATCCAAAAGGCACTTCCCATCATGAATTTTTGAACTCTCACAAAAGCTCTCTTTTCACACACTATCCCCTCTCCATCTGGATCTCCCAATATCCTCTCATTTCTTTTTCCACAATTCACTCTATTTGTTTTTATATCACACAACTCTCTTTCTATTTTTCATCTCACTATATCTCTCATTTCTTTTTCTCACCAATTCACTCTATCTGTTTTTATATCACAAATCAAAATCCCTAAGAGACAGTTTGGTACAAAATTCCATCAATTCCTTTAGTTTCATACTGTCCTCCCTACTTCCCAAGTGGTTTAACCCTGAGAGAAGTGATCATTTTGGACCTTTTTAGATGCAGCCACCGAACCTAATTGAGCTTCTGCCCCTACCACAATATGGTAGCACTTTGGCACCATGGGACCAACACTACCTGAATCAGTTCCCTAAGGAAAAGACTCATTAAGTGTTGCCATGGATTGGGTCCTATTTATGTTACCACTGTCCTGCTTTGCTTCTAAGCTAGAAGAAGTATTGGTAGCCCTTTCCATTCTGTCTTCCCACTCCTTAATGACAGTCTCATGTGTAACAAGGTGAATAGGTCCACTAGACTAAGATATCTTAGTGGTCCTTTAGGATTTCCTGGTTTGTGGGTCTTTTTGAGTCGAGATTATGATAAAACAGTGATTTGTTCTTCATTTGAGAGTTGAGCAGATGTAGATGTGTGTTGGGGATCAGTGGGTTCTCCTGACCCTTCACCCACTTCTACTTAATGATACATTCCATTTCATCCAATCTTATTTAACCTCCCCTCAAACAATACTTCAGAGATTAAGTAATCTAATGCTAAGCAAATAAGAAAGTTTAAACCTGTTAACAATCAAAAGCCTTTGGAGAGATCTGCAACGTTGTTAGGTCTGTGTGAATCTGATCACTAAATCAACTTCTCTCATTAGAAAATCTCTGATGAAGATGTGCCTAATCTCAATTGCTGTTTTTTAGAGTGAAACACTGGATTTTTCACAATACAGATTGTACTTTTATTATCAATGTAAATCTTGGTGTTCATGAAATTAAACCGATAATCAAGCATTTGATTTTGGATCCATAACACCTGTCCACAACAATTAGCAGCAGCAACATACTCTGCTTCAGTAGTAGAGTTGGCAACTATAGTCTGCTTTTTACATTGCCATGAAATCAACCTTTTACCAAGAAATTGACAACCTCTTGTTGTGGATTTCCTGTCAAGGCTAGCTCCAGCATAATCACTATTATAAAAAGCTTCCAAGTCAAATGGTAAATCCCTAGGATACCAAAGGCCCAATTTAGGGTGACCTTTTAGGTATCTAAAGATCCTCTTCGTAGCATGAAGATGTGAGACTTTAAGAGTAACTTGGAACTTTGCACAAGCACAAACAGCAAACATTAGTGTTAGGAGGGGTCTAGGGAGATCTAAGCAAGGGAGGGGGGAGGGGGGGCATCATAGGGGGGGGGGGGTGGGGACCAATCATTATGATCAATCTAAATTACATCACAATCTCAGCTTCTTCATCCTTGAGTAATGCCTTGTTAGTCTCAATTGGAGTGCTTGCTGTCTTTACAGTGGCAAAATCAAACTTCTTCAAATTATTAACCATATACTTGTCTTGGCCGATGAAGATTCCATCATCTTTCTGCTTCACTTGTAACCCTAAGAAGAAAGTGAGCTCGCCCATAGAACTCATCTGGAATCTCTTGTGCATCATCTGCTCAAACTCAACACATAAAGACTTCTTTGTAAACCCAAAGATGATGTCACCAACATACACTTATACTAATAGGATATCACCTTTGTCCTTCTTAATGAACAAAGTCTTATCAATAGTGCCTCTTCTAAATCTATTTTCTAATAAGTAGGTAGACAAGGTCTCATACCAGGCTCTAAGAGCTTGATGTAGACCATATAAAGCTTTTTCTACCTTATAAACTTTATTAGGGAATTATGGATCTTCAAAACCAGGAGGTTGGCATACATACACCTCCTCTTCAATAGTAACCCATATAAAAAGGTCACTCTGCACCATCCAACTAGTAACACCAATAAAAAACCCCATAAATGAATGCATAGCCATAAAATAAATCTATTGCTTTCTATCCTAGCAACAGAGCAAAAACCTCATCATAAACAATTCCTTCTTTTTGGGGTGTAATCCTTGTGCTACCAGTCTTGGCTTATTTCTAACCACAATACCTCTATCATATTTCTTGTTTCTATACACCCATTTAGTACCAAAGACCCTCTTGCCATATGGTAAATCAACCAAAGTCCAAAAAATTTGTAATTTAAACTGTAGAAGCTCATCCTGCATTGCTTCTATCCAGCTTGGATCTGTCAAAGCTTGGATTACCTTTTTGGGCTATACTTGTGATAGAAAACAAGCGAACATACAATTCTGAAAATCTATATGGTTGATTCTTTATTGCACTGAACTAAACATACCATGTTCAGTCACATTCTTTGTCATCCTTCTGGTTTGAGGTGCTGACTGTATATCTCTAATGATTTGTTCAAGTGGATGATCTTTATGAACTCTTGTAGTTGGAATAGGACTGACAGGCATAGTTGTAGCCAAATTGTTCATGTCAGCCTCTGCACCAACTTCTTTATCATCATCAAAATAGACAATCTCTTCCAAATTAGGCATATTTGGATCATTAATACATCCATTTCCTATATTTTCATCAACAACATTATTTTCTATGTCAGCAGCATTAACAGTTGGATTAACAGTATTAATGTTATTAGTGTTGTTGACATTTGCATCCTGCTCTTGATTAATTCTTGGCTCCTATGTATTTGGCACCTCACTATCTTCATTTTCTTGATGTTCGGAATCTATCTTTTCCTCCTTCCCTGATGGTTTGAATCCAGCATCAGGAGAATCCTTTAAACTTTTAGAGAGTGATGGATCAGATGTCAACAATGGTAGCAGTATATAACTTTGATTAGGTATAGAGAATATTAGTATTCTTCCCAGTGGACTAGACCTGCATCAATGTTTTACTTTGGTCACCCCTTGTACCTGCATTACCATTAGTTTGGTTCCCTGCAACAACTAGCTTATAATTCATAGATATTGTTAGAGCATCTATATCAAAAAGCCAATTAGGTCCATTTCCTGCAATATTAGGTGTTTCTTCACTAAACTTAACATGTAGGTTCTCTCTACTAATCCTTGTTCTACTATTGAATATCCTATAATGCTTTGCTATTGGTAGAGTACCTACAAAAGCACCCTTCATCACACCTTTCCATCAAACTTACCTAGGTGATCTAATGTATTAAGAATAGTAACAGGACATCCAAATGGTCTCATGAAGCTTAAGGCAGGTTTTCTACCTAGAAAAAGCTCATAAAGGGTCTTGTTGTAAGATTGATAACTAAACCCAAAATTTGAACATAACAAGCAAGTATTTAACTGCTATCAGCCCAAAAAGGTTGTTGGCAATTTGAATCAGCTAGCATAGTCCAGCAGCCCTCTATTAGTGTCCTTATTTTTCCTTTTTGCTACTCATTTTGTGTGGAGATCTATCAATACTAAATTCCCCTCTTGAATACCCTTCATTTGAAAGAAACTGATTCATGACCTTACATTCTAGAATTTAGTCCAATTGTCCACATCTAATTATTTTTAACCTTAAGATCTATTATAATTTTCAATGTCATTTATGAAGTTTTAAGGATATCATAGTTTAAAAAAAAAAATAAAAAAAAATATTAAAAAAAAAAAAAAAAAATATAATTAAATAAAAAAATAAAAAAAAAAAAAAATTAAAAGAATAAAAAAAAAAAAAAAATAAAAAAAAATAATAAAAAAAAACTATAAAAAAAAAAAAAAAAAAAAAAATAAAAAAAGTAAAAAAAAAAAAATCTTAGTGGCTAAAAGAAAACCAACTAAACCTACTATAGTCCATCTGTGACAACTAGAAGTACACTTTTTCATTAGACTCTTTACAAATGTTGGCCCAAACAAATCTATATGCAACATTTGTAATAGTTGGCTGATTGAGCTTACAGTCTTGGTCTTACAAGAGGCTTTATGTTGCTTTCCTTTCTGACAAGCAACACATGTGTGACTATTTTCAAAAATTTTTAAAGGTAAACCTCTGGCAAGATTTCCCCTCACTAGTTTATTCAGTGTTTTGAAATTTATATGCCCAAGCCTTCTATGCCAAAGTTTAGATTCATCTAATGTGGCCTTTGCAAAGAGACAAGTTAGACCTCCTGAAGGAACAATATTCTTTAAATCAACACTGTACATGTTATCTTTTCTAGGAACTCTAAGCAAGACATGATTTTCATCAAGTAGCTTAAAGTCAGGAGACAAAACAACACATTCAGTATCTGTAAAAAGAACACTGTTTTTCTTGTCACATATTTATAAGACACTAAAATGGTTAAACTTAAGCTCCTTAACAAATTACCCATCATCAAAATCCAATTTACCTGACTAAATTTTACCTTTACCCAGTGACTTCTAACCATCCGTTAGGATCTCCTCCAAATGCAAACAAAACCAACATCAATTTCTTTAATAAATCTGAGGAGGTAGAGACTTGTTTCCCAGTCATGGCCTAGAGCATCCCTATCAATTACTACTTTTACCTAATATATTTCTAGTTGTGGATTGCCCTGCAACAAAAGTAAGAGAATCAAGGTTCTCTTGGGGACCCAAGCCTTAAAACTTAAGATCTGCCTTGGTGCATCACATAGTCAATCTTTTAAAATTCATTGATGCAACCATTGTGTCTTAGAACAATGTCTAAAACCTTTTTCTTTGGTCTCCAAACCCAACATCTGAGGCTTAATAGCATTAGCCCTCAAATTCCTTATTATCATTTACTACTTACTGCTTTTGTGTGGCCCAGCTAGTAATAACTTTTCACCTTAACAGTATTAACTTTTTCTTTTAAATTATTGTTCTTATTTGTTGTAGACTTGTTAAAGGGCCTTCTAACATGTGTATGTGCTCTATTAAAAACATTTGATGCTATCCTTGCACTATTCACTGTTGGTCTTGGGTAGGCAGTATTAATTGGTCTGGCAGTATTAACTGATACTGCTACTTTTGAAAAGTTTTGCCCAGCAGTATTAAGTGTTTTAATGCCAGATTTCATTAAGACTGCTTTTGGAAAAAAAATCATTTGTATGAGGTTAGTCATTCTTTGAGAATTTTGATGATTTGCCCTACATTAGCAATGTTCCATCCATTTTTTTCTAACATTTTCTTTCATACAAATCACAATCTTGATCAAAAAACGATTCAAACGCCACATTCATAACAAGCTTTATTTTTAAACTCAAAATTACTTCCTATTTTCTAAGTCATCAAGTTTATCCAGTTTTATGGTTACCTCAGAGGCTTTTTACTGTTTTTCCTAGGGTATATTAGCTTTGCTTTTTGTTCTCTAACCTCTTAACATACTCCCTAGGTGTTTTCACAGCTCATTAGATTTAACAAATTCTGTTTTTGTTGCCAAAACTAGGTTTTCTCCCTCTTTTTAGAATTTAAACTCAGTCTCATTCTCATCCTCACTATCAGATATCTAGTCTTCAATAAGAGGTTCACCCACAGACTTAGGTTTTGACACACTAGTCTTAGCTTCTCTTGTTGCAACATCAAGTATACTAGTTACAGACTCACTAAAAACCATATTCTCGCCTCAGTAGCAAGTACCAATCATATTTAGGGGCATGAAGTTTCCTAGTATAGGGATGGGAACAACATGATGAGCCTTCACTTTTATTGTACTTTCATTTTTCCCTGACTATAAATCACATGACAACAACCACTTGACTATCAAACCCTACCACCAGTCTTGAACTATCACTTACTTAATCTCTAACAGTTTGCTAAATTGTAGATGAATTTCCCAAACTTTTCTAATGTAATTTTTAAATCAGCTCTTTCCTTTTCTGATTTTTCAAATTTCTTTCTAACTCTGTTAGTGCAGTATCTCTCAACTTAATATCATAAGGTTTTAAAATCTTATGTCTTTCTTTCAAAAAACCAACCTCATTCTTTATTAAACAATCTAGTCTACCTCTACAGATTCTAGACCTGCTTTATAAGCATCTACATTTAATTAAGACTTATTGAAATCTTTTGTCAGATTATCATAATGTTCTTTGAGAGTTTCATAAGATTTTGAACATGCTTTAGAACAAGTAGATACCTCAAAATATGAGCTTGAAGAACTTGAAGATGTATATGCCATAAGTGCAAAGTTTGTAGGTCCTTCTTCAGCCTGATCACTCCAGTCATACCCAAGTCCATCTTAAGCCACCAAAGCTTTTGTCTCCATTGTATCTACTATCATATTCCTCCTTACAGGTTCTCTGTTCATGTTCTCCCTTAGAGCCCTGAAGTCTCTTGCAAAATGACCCTTTTTATGACAGTTATAGCATTCCACCTTTGATTTGTTAAATCTTATGGTCTCAGAACTATTTGCATTAATCTTCCTTCCTTCCAGTCTTATTTAGAAATCTTCTTGCTCCCAGCAATGGTCCCAAACCAAAGCCATCTGCCACTTTAGATCCATCTCTTCCAATCATCAGCATCAATCTACTATAAGTCCTCATCATTTACATTAAGGATTTAGATTGGTTTTGCAAGAAAGAATAGATCACAACATCACTCCTGCATACTATCAGCCTTGGTAGAGTAAGAACCAAAAAGCTTGATTGGCAACTCTGCCATAGTATGGAAGACACAAAAGCTACAGTATGTGAATTATTGGTTTATGAGTCTTGCTGGACAAAATAACATGAGCTCAAAAACACAAGGGAGGTACACACCAACACTACTAGACTAGACCTTATTATTTACAGCTTTTGTTAGAGATCCAACCACTAGATGTATGAATATAATAATAACACTTTCCAAATTTGACTATGTAAAATGATGTAGACAATATTTTTATGACATAATGAATTGTGATTCGCATGATACCTCGCTGTTTTATGATAACGATTTATGTATGTCGTAAGTTGTCTATCCTATATTCTATAGGTGATCTAGATACTATGGCTCTCTTACCCATCCGTTTTCTCAAACCTTTGTACTCAGATATCATGGATATAATAATAATCAAGACATGAGCAAAAAAAATTGGAATCTAAGACTAAGACTCCAGATGATCAATCACTGTAGAGTTAGATAACTCAGTAATTGGATCATACAGAAGCCGCTGGAAAGTGACTAGTCCCCGAGAATCCTAATGAGTTAGATGCTATAGAGTGTCCCATTCCAAATATTTTCCATTATATTCTACAGATTTTAATATCAGAGGATGTGTAATTTCCTTTGTTATGGACTCGTATCAAATAAGTATCTATGTCAAATGATTTTAATATCACTATGTAATGAAAAGTTTTATTTTATACAAAGACTTGTGATATATTCTTATTATGTGTTGTCTTGTAAATGTTGATAGAATGGCTCCCAAGAGGACACCAACATCTGCAGCACCAGCAACCATGTCTCAAGCTGCCTATTAGGAAACTAGTTTTCTGATAGTGTTGCCACAACTCTGGAAAGCACAAGTTTTACCATGGCAAATACTATAAAAAAAACAAAAATACCACTAGGAACACCAGACCAAAAGAAAACACCGTAGCAAGAAAAATGAGCTTACAAAGAGTTTTATTTATGAGCTGCCAACCTTTCAATTTCAAAGGTACAGAAGGCGCTGTTGGCCTCATCCGCTGGTTTGAACGAACTAAATCAGTATTTCTTCGCAGTAACTGTACTAAGGACTGCAAAGTGAAATTTGGTACTGGTACTCTAACTGGAGAAGCTTTATCATGGTGGAATTCATTCGCCCAGCCTATTGAAATAGAGGAAGCCTACAAGATCACCTGGTTTGAATTTAAAACGCTCTTAATAAAGAAGTATTGCCCTCGAACCGAAGTCAAGAAAATGGAAGATGAATTTTACAACCTACTGTAAAAGGGCATGATCTCAAGACTTACATTAGAAGATTCCAGGAATTGGCAATCTTATGCCCAACTATGGTGCCAAATTCTAAGAAACTCATGGAAGTCTTCATCGGGGGATTACCCAGAAGTATTGAAGGAAATGTTACCGCTTCAAAGCCTCAAACTTTGGAGGAAGCCATTACCATAACCCAGAGGTTAATAGATCAGGTAACAAAGCACATGTCTGTGCAAGGAACCAATGATCACAAACGAAAGTTTGATGATAGAAGAACCTTCAACAACAACAACTACCAAAACAACCGTAACAACAATAACAACCGCAACAATGATTACCAACAACAACAGAATAGAAGGCAAGAAACTTTCAAGGCTTATGCTGCCGCCCCAACTGAAAACAGTAGGTATATTGGAAGCTTTCCCCTGTGTAAGAAATGCACCCTGCATCACACAAGACCTTGCACTGTTAAGTGTCAGACTTGCAACAAGGTGGGTCATCTGACCAGAAACTGCAAAAACAAAGGGCCAGCCACTGAAAGCAACCAGCAACCAGTGTCAGTAACTTGTCATGCCTGTGGAGAAAAAAGGCATTACAGAAACCAATGCCCAAAGGCAAACAACAATGCCCATGGAAGAGCATACTTGCTGAGGAACAAGAACGCTCACCAAGACCCGAACGTAGTCATGGGTACGTTCCTCCTAAACCATCATCTAGCTAGAGTATTATTTGATTCAGGAGCCGATAAAAGTTTTGTATCCATATCTCTTGCTTCTATGCTTAATATCCCACCAATTACACTAGATACTACCTACGACATTGAAATGGCCGATGGAAACCTAGTAGGCACTAATACCGTTATCCAGGGTTGCACTCTGATTTTGCTAAACCAACCTTTCAAAATTGATCTTATGCCGATTAAACTCAGTAGTTTCGACGTTGTCATTGGTATGGATTGGTTATCCAAGTATCATGCTAGAATTATTTGTGACGAGAAAGTCGTCCGCATCCCAATCGACGGTGAAACTTTGATCATACGAGGTGATCGAAGTAAAACCCGACTAAGCCTCATATCCTGTATTAAAACCGAAAGATATATATCCAGGGGATATCAAGTTTTTGTAGCCCAAGTAATGGAGAAGAAGTCAGACGAAAAACGACTAGAAGATATACCAGTAGTCAGAGAATTTCTGAAAGTTTTTCTTGAAGATCTACCCAACCTTCCTCTAGTTCGCCAAGTAGAATTTCAAATAGATTTAATTCCAGGAGCGGCACCAGTAGCCCAAGCACCTTACATATTAGCTCCTTCATAAATGCAGGAATTATCTAACCAACTACAAGAGTTAGCAGACCGAGGTTTTATCCGACCAAGTACTTCGCCCGGGGGAGCTCCTGTCTTATTTGTTAAAAAGAAAGACGAATCTTTCAGAATGTGTATCGATTATCGGGAGTTGAAGAAACTCACCGTAAAGAATCGTTACCCATTACCTAGGATCGATGATTTATTCGACTAGCTTCAAGGTTCGAGTACTTACTCAAAGATTAACTTAAGATCAGGCTATTATCAACTGAGAGTCAGGGATGAAGATATTCCTAAGACTCCCTTCAAAACGCGGTACGGATACTACGAATTCCAAGTGATGTCATTTGGTTTAACTAACGCACCTGCTGTATTCATGGACCTCATGAACCGTGTATGTAAATCATATTTGGATAAATTTGTGATAGTATTCATCGATGATATTCTTATCTACTCACGTAACAAAGAAGAACACAAAGATCACCTGAGAATAATATTGGAATTACTCAAAAAGGAGAAATTATATGCCAAGTTCTCCAAATGTGATTTCTGGATAAGTATCATGTAATTTCTCAGGCACGTGATTGACAGCCAAGGAATTCACGTTGACCCCGCCTAGATTGAAGCAGTCAAGGATTGGGCATCTCCTACTACACCTACAGAAATACGCCAGTTCTTAGGACTCGCCGGCTACTATCAGAGATTTATCAAAGATTTTTCAAAGATTGCAAAGTCTTTGACAGAATTAACCCAGAAAAACAAGAAGTATATCTAGGGAGAAGACCAAGAGTCAGCTTTCCAACTGCTAAAACAAAAATTGTGTAAAGCTCTAATCTTAGCATTACTAGAAGGAAACGATGACTTTGTCATTTACTGTGATGCATCACATCAAGGTTTGGGAGTGGTGTTAATGCAAAGAGAAAAAGTTATTGCATATGCATCCCAGCAACTCAAGCCTCATGAAAAGAACTATAGCACACGCGACCTTA
>BQNB010156126.1:0-15304 GCA_026074375.1 Tanacetum coccineum | reverse complement strand
GGGTAACTTGGGAATTTCCTTAATCTCTCTTATTAGTATTATTATATTATATTTACGTGTATTAAAAACTAACAATCAGTGCCTATCATACCACGATAGTGTGACGGATCAACGACTTTCCCTTCTTTATCCTCATCCAGTTTGGATTTCTCCACCATGGGGGTATCCACTGTGTCACAAGAGTCAAAACCGTATTTCTTTAAAGATTCAAGGGCATATTTAACTGTTTAATAAAGATGCCTCTGGGATTTTAAAAAATCTATAATCCTAAGAAAAATAAGATTTTGTCCATCATTGACATCTTAAATTTTGAACATATGATTTTAGCAAATAGGTCATAAAGTTCAGGTGTATATGCAGCATAGATAATATCATCGACATATACTTGTACCAGAAGTAATTCCTTGCCTTCCCTACGGATGAACAAAGTAGGATCCACTGAGCCTTTGGAGAAGTCTTGGGATATCAGGAAGGAAGACAACATATCATACCACGCGCGTGGTGCTTGTTTCAGCCCATAAAGAGCTTTTTTTAGCTTGTATACGTGATTGGGGTTATCTTTATCCACAAATCCATCTGGCTAGCTAATATAAACCTCTTCCCGCAGATTACCATTCAGAAATGCAGTCTTCACATCCATTTCGTAGACGACCATGTTCATATGAGCGGCAAACGCTAGAAAAATCCTTATAACCTCTAATCTTGCAACCAGAGCAAAAGACTCTTCAAAGTCAATGCCTTCTTCTTGACGGTAACCACGAGCCACTAACCAAGCTTTGTTCTTTAGAATACCTCCTAGTTCGTCTAGTTTCACTTTGTATATCCACTTCAAAGTAATAACCATAACTTTATTTGGTCGGGGTACGAGCTCCCATACTTTAAGATGTTCGAACTCATTGAGTTCTTCTTGCATTGCTTCGATCCAGCAAGCTTGAGTTAAAGCATCTTTATACATCTTGGGTTCAACAGCAGTGAGGAAAGCATCGTAGTAACAGAAAAGAGCTTGCTTATGTAATTGCAGCCTTGTGGAAACTGGTCTAGCGAGTTTACCGATTATATTTTTAAGTGCATGATCCTTAGTCTATTTGTTAATGTGTTTACAAATTTGGTGATCGGGAGGCACATTTGTATGAATAGAATCCGACGATAAAGATTGATCAGAAGGAACTTCTGGAATTGGAATACCAAAGTACAGATCATTACCCATATGTGCAACTTCAATATCATGATTGTCTTCTTCAACATCGTTAGGAATGACGGGAGGTTGGGTATCGGGTGTTGTTTGAGAGTTACTTGGTGATGGTGCATCTTGGTCAACTATAGTTTAGGAAGGTGAACCGGTTGATATAGCGGGTACTGGAGCTGCTACTTCATCAAATGGAGCAACGACTTTAGGGGCTGAGTGATCAACACTAGGTGGGGGATTAAGTAATTCATCGAACAACGGTTGAAACAACATATCCCAGTCAATTCTCGAAGGTGGTACAAACGGTGTCAAAGGAGGAGGGTTTGGCACGAGTCCTGAACTGATTGTTACAGGAGTCATTTCATGAAGTGCGGGTCCTGAACTGCTGTGTTCAGAAGCCATCGCAGTCAGCTCATCAAAATCTACATGAATTGTCTCAATGATTCGTTTGGTACGTCAGTTGTAAATTCAAAATGCTTTCTTCGTGGGTGCATAACCAATGAAAATACCAATATCAGCCTTGGGTTATAACTTGCCCAAATTCTTACTATCATTCGTTGGATAGTAGAGTGCACCAAATACATGGAAGAAAGATAAGTCGGGAAGTTTGTCATATAAAAGCTCATATGGTGTTTTGCCGTGACGAAGGCGTATGATGGAACAATTTTGGGTGTAACATGCGGTAGCCACTGCTTCAGCCTATATAAATAATGGAGCTTTTGCATAAATCAACATTGTGCGAGCAGCTTCAATTAGCGTACGATTTCGTCTTTCAACGACACCATTTTCATGTGGAGAGCGAGCTACAGATGTTTCGTGAGGGATACCAACCTTGTTATAATATTCACGCAACGTTTGATTAACAAATTCAGTTCCATTATCTGTTCTGATGCGTCGAACAGGTACTTTCAGCCGCAGTTGGATCATCTTAAGAAACTTGATTATGAAATCTGGAGCTTCATCTTTTGACCTTAAGAACTTAACCCATGTGAATCGTGAGTAATCATCGACAATTACGAGGATGTACTTCTTTCCATTAACACTTGCCACACGTATTGGTCCACAAAGATCCATGTGTAGTAGATATAGTTTTTCTTGATTGGTGTCTTCAGATTTAGGTTTGTGGGGTTTCTTCTTACTCTTACCCATGGCACATGCAGAACACAGATGGTCCTTTTTAAATTTAAGTTTAGGGAGGCCTCGAACAAGACCATGTCTAACTAAATGGTTTATTGCACCAAAGTTTAGATGAGACAAATATCGGTGCCATAGCCAAGACTTAGTCTTTGAGGCCTTTGACAAGAGACATATGGGAAAGGATGCCATCATGTCTCCAAGAGACAAAGCATATAGATTGTTGTCTCAATTTCCAGTCAATAAATCAACACCTTCTAAATTACGAATGAAGCAGGTGTGTTGTCGAAAAGCAACCTCAAGGTTCGAATCACAAAATTCCCCAACGGAGAATAAGTTGTGTCCAAGTCCTTCCACATAGTAAACCCTTGATTCTGTAACATTCCCAATCTGATAATCACCATATCCTAAAATCTTTGCCACATGATCATTTCCGAATTTAACTGTACCCAAAAATTTGTTAACGAAATTGGTGAGCTGAGAGCGATCTTCGGTCATATGCTTGGAGCAGCCGGAGTCCAAATACCAAAGGACAATTTAGACGACCTACATTCATTAAGAAAGGGAGATGGAACATCAGAAATTATGGATCCCCAAGATTTATTGGGTTCCTTTTTGTTAGCAGATACAGATTGAAGAACCTTAGATTTGCTAACAGGAACATTAGTTTTAGAGTTCTTAGGTTTCCGTGAATAGACCAATGTTACAACAGGTTTAGATGTTTCATTATCTAGAACAACTGGTTTCCTAAGGGTCGCTTCAGTAGTAGTGGTAATCCTAGTTAAAGGGCATGCATTTCCTACGATAGTGAAGGTCCGATCAGTAGGTCTCCAAATATATCCAATAGTGGTAAACATCTTTCCTGTTGGTTTCCAAACTTTTCTCTTTCTTTTTTTCTTAGCAGATTTAGATTTTGCACGAGCATTCACATTATTAATATAATCAAGAACACACAAATCATGATTATCAGAAAGCATGCAACCATTACACTTAACACATTTAAGTTCAGAATTAGCATTAAGCTTGGAATGCTGCACATGAGCAGTTCCTTTAGGTGCAACAACATGATCTTTATTTTTCAAACTAGATTTAACTTTCCTAGGGTGGGCTTCTACTTTATTCATCTGAGTACTACTTTGTGTTTGCAGAATCTTATCTTTCTTTGTATTGCCTGAAGGCTGTGATCCGCTAGCACTAGTAGATGGTTTTACTCCTGTAGAAGACAACATAGGTTTGTTAGAAGCTAGGTTTGATGTAGAGGCCTTTTTTGTGATTGTGTTTCTTGAGGATGTGACGGGCTCAGTGAATCTAACTCTTTTGACTTTATTCATTGGGGTCACAGCCACTAATTGTTCTCCGGAATTGTTGATACTAGGGCAGGTTTTACTGATTTTTGAAAGCAACTCCTGAATTAGTTTAGTATACTTACAGGCAGATTCTAAGGTTGGATCTAGGGGATAGTTTGCTTTAATATGATCGACTAGATCCCTAAGAACTGCAGCTTCTTCCTGAGTGTGCTTAATATAGGCAGAGTGAGCTGACCTTTTGTTCAACAATTTAGGGGTTATTGGTTCTGTATTAATCTCTGGATCACTAGGATGATGTGTAACTTCATTATTAGCTAAATCTTTTCCTTTGAGTTTCCTTAATTCATCCTTGAGAGTTGTAATTACCAAAACTTTTTCTTGAAGACAAGCATTTAAATCAGAAATTTCCACAGACTTTAGATTGACTTGATTAGTTAAGTCAGCACATTGTTCTTTTGATCAAACACGTGCTGGTTTAATCGAGTCATAAAGTTGCTTATAGGTCTGTTTCAAATGCTCATTCTCAGCAATAAGCTTTGTCACCCTATGATCCAATTTAATATTTATGGTTTCAATATCTTCTAAGTTCTGTTTGATCTTATCCTTATCTATATTTCCACTGAGAGATTTAATTTTCTCTTTCAACTTCTTTATGACCATGTCTTTCTTTTGGGACTGAGATTTCAATTCATTTAATTCAAACAATTGATCAAAACTTGGAGCACTTTGATTTGAAATAGAATAGTCCCTTTGAAAGGAATGGCCAAATACGCTAAAGTTTCAAGCACACACAAGTGTCTGATCTTGATTCTTCTTTGTATTTCTTTCAAAGCTCATTCTTGCATGTGATAATTGTTTTTTGTATTGTTTGTTGTACATCAAGTGTAGTTGTGTTATCATCGATTCTCGTGTGTGAGAAAATTTGGTGATCATCTTTGTAACCTATAGAAGTTGTACCATCGTTGTGAAGGCTTTCTCGCAAAGTGAAAGGAGTCGGTGATGGTTGTTTAACAAAACTCCGGAGTAGGTGATTCGGGGAGTGGTAAGGGGCACAGAAGGTGTCCTTGTAGACGAATACTATAACTAACTTGTGTCTCGGTTGATCTCTTGATATACTTTATTTTTCTTTACTCTTACATCTTTACTTTTTAATCGTCAAAATCAATTACCTAGATACTTTACAAAAAGTTTCAAAGTGTTAAACAAATCTAAAGATCAAAATATCGTTGGAAAAACTATTTCAACCCACCTTCTTGATTTCACACTCTAGGATCACTAGGATGATGTGTAACTTCATTATTAGCTAAATCTTTTCCTTTGAGTTTCCTCAATTCATCCTTGAGAGTTGTAATTACCAAAAAATTTTCCTGAAGACAAGCATTTAAATCAGAAATTTCCACAGACTTTAGATTGACTTGATTAGTTAGTCTGCAATTTTTTCTTTTTGATGTCGAAACACGTGTGGTTTAATCGAGTCATAAAGTTGCATATAGGTTCGTTTAAATGCCCATTCTCAGCAATAGCTTTGTCCCCTATGATCTAATGCAACTATTTATGGTTTCAATCTCTTCTCAAGTTCTTGATTCTGTTTGGTCTTTATCATTATCCTTATTTCCATAAGAGATTTAATTCTCTCTTTCAACCTCTTTATGACCATGTCTTTCTCTTGGGACTGAGTTTTCAATTCATTTAATTCAAACACTTGATCAAAACTTGGAGCACTTTGATTTGAAATAGAATTGTCCCTTTGAAAAATTTCTTGATTAAGTTGAGTATCAACTTCTAACGAAATGCGATGTTTTTCAAGAGTGGTAAACCTTTTGAACAGTTTATCGTAAATCTCTTTTTCAACAAAATCCTTTTGAAGCTCAGTCTCAAGTTTGAGACACTTTTCACGTTCATCCACATTCACAGAGGCAAAATCCATAGAGGAATTTACAATCAAGTTCACAATATCTTTGCTCATCACTTGTTCCAAGAGTCGTTCATATTTGTTCAAAGCTTGATTCATTTGTGGTATATCCTATATCATAACACGGGTTTGATTCTTGGATCGGGCTAGTTTTTAGAGAGAGAAACACTAGAGAGAGAATGTCTAGAGAGAGAAAGTGTTTTCTTTTGTAAAATGAATTATGATAAGCTGTTCTCTTCCAAAAGTTGGAGAGACTATATATAGTATTACAATATACTGGGTTATTTGTAACCGAATCTTAAAACAAAAAAACGTACTTATAAACTATATAAACACACGAGCTATATAAAACAGTAAATACACGGTGACGAGTCTTTTTCTAATATCTAACAATTCCCCTAAGGGAGTTCACCCTGAAAATGCCTATCTTTATTACTTCCGTCATTAGGGGCGTGGGGACATTTATTATCTTGAAACGTTTGGTGTAGGATCATTTGATTTATCTTACACATGTCTCTTGACTATTCTTGTGATCGTGTGCTTTCTTGAGATCATAGTTTCAAACAATACCTTTTACATCATTTGTACTGTTTCGCCATTTGTGCACTTGTGATAATGACTATTGACATCAGAGGTTTGCGGAAGCTTTGAACTTTATGAGGTCTTTCATAACATCATAACAAGTGTTGGTCGTGTGTCTGAGCATTAGGGTTATTTACTTGACATCTCAGGAACTGGGGAATTTCCTTATCCATCTCCATTTTCGATATCCTGTAATGATACAAGTTAGCAATAATAGAGAAAATTGATTTGAAAAGAAGTCTAGCGTGTTATTATAATAGTCTTTTGTAACACTTCGAAAGTTTTGATTGTTGGTCAAATGATGAATAACCTGTCAATTTCTTATACTGAACAAGTTTGATATACAGAATCGCACCATTGTTTCTTTCCAGGTTGACACAAGTTTGATTCTTGTAGATCGCAAAGTCACCTACTAGTGCTTGTTTGAGTTTTGGCTCTAGCAGGATTTCCATCTTCATTGTGAATAAACTATGTTTCTCGGATGTTCTGGCAATATCCAACAAGGATTTTGATGGTAGGACCTCTTAAGATTGACTTGTTACACAGTGTGTGAAAGACAAGATAATTTGATTGTGTCCTAACGAGATTAACTGACGATCGTCTGGCTCTTGACTCAATAGTGCGTTTTGGTTTGTAATATCGAATGCTGGAGCAAGACTGCCTCCTTTCAATATCAACTATCGCGGAAGTGAGAAAGTCAATAGATAAAGTGTTTGATCTCTTGTTAAATGAAACTGAAATCTTTTGAAAGATTCTGAGTGGCTGGGGAGGGTTGTGCATTGCATCACTGGTCCATGTTGACG
Organism: Tanacetum coccineum; assembly: GCA_026074375.1. Lineage (NCBI taxonomy): Eukaryota > Viridiplantae > Streptophyta > Magnoliopsida > Asterales > Asteraceae > Tanacetum > Tanacetum coccineum. The sequence goes on along the minus strand of BQNB010156126.1, from coordinate 8,380 downwards.
ATATTCAATGACCGCAATCATTCTTAGTGATTTCTGTGGCAGCATATGAATTGACAGCGCGGTTTCTGGACTAAGTGAAAAGGAAGGGGCTTCTTTCTTTAAAACCTTTATCTTTTCAATTTTTTTAATTCTTCAACCCCCTTCAGTGCACGAGACATTCATGACTAGAACTTGTTGGGTTTATTAGTACTAGCTCATCTCAGTCGGACTTTTCATTATTCTATATTTTACTCCTTTTCTTTCATGTCTTACCTAAGGACAGTTTTTCTCCCCACTAAACTAGTTTTGGGGGGGGGGATTGTCCCTGGGTAGATACCTCCGGTTTTGGCTGGATCATCAGGAATAGTAACTAGACCTTACTAACCTTATATCTCCATTAAGTAATTGCATGGTCGGTCTAATTGGTACAGTTTCCTTTCAGCAAACATTGAAAATTCTAAATTTAAGGCACTTATGATTTAAATATCATGCGTTTAGTACCTCGATCGTTTTTTTTATTTCGAAACGCTGCCCCCTCAAAATGTGCTTCGGTATTCGAAGTTGTTTAGCACGTTTTGGGCGGAGTATATGAGTCCTTAATAAGCAAGTTATTATTATAACAGATCTTTATTCACAATTTTCACTTTATCAAAAATTTTAAACCTCTTTGACATTTTGGTACAATGAATTTAAATAAGTTATAAAATTTGGAGAAAAGTGTGGGCCCTTAATTCGCAAGTGTGTAAGAGACGTTATAAACTGTTCCCCTCAATCGTGTAGGGATATAAATTACTCTACACCTACATGGATAGATAACTAGTACCTAATGTTACAAGGTTTATTATTCACCGTAAGACTAAGATTGACTTTTGATTGTACTGACGCTGTCGTCAGTTGTTCTGTTGATCAGATTCATAGTCAAAAATCTCTTACTCCTTCTCCAACAAAGTTTCCAGACCTTCGATAGATACTTCTGATCTGTAGTCTTTTCTCGATAGCTGTGATGTAGTTTTGGCTTCTTCTTCTTGTTCATCCTCTGACCACTTCTGGTCTCCATGCCTTATTGTACTCGAAAGCATGAAAGTCTTTACATTTGGTCCACGCTTTTCCTTGACTCTTGTCAACGTCCATCACTAACTGTGAAGTCATTCAGCTCAACAGCCTTTCTTTGATTATTTTGCTCGTAGACAACTGCTCTTGGCTTTGGGACGATCGTATGTCTTCTTTGATGTAATAGTCTAGGCTGGCATCTCAATTAGGACGTTCGAGGTTATACTTTGTTTGATAGCTTTCAAGCCAGAGCTGCAAGTCTCCCATACGATTCCTGATCACAGGTCTTCTTATCACATGTTGACGGCATCGTAAGTGTGAAGACTTGTCTTGTCTGTGCTTGGGGCAGATGGTTGAGCTTTCTCTTGGATTTGAGAAGGAGACAGATCTTCAAAATCGTTTTTGATGAAGATTTTGAAATCTTTTCCGAGATCTAGTATTTTGGTAAATCAGCTCGGCGATGAATGATCTCTGAGGCTAGTTATATCCCTATTTTTCAAACACTTTGTCACTGACTACACTGAGAATTGCATGTGCGATCTGACTGCTTTCACGATCGAGAACTCCTGTGTTTGTTTGATTATAGAATTCCTTCCTCTAACCAAACGATGGAACCAATTCTTCTAAGGCCGAAGTCGAGGTAATGAGGGCTTTGAGCTTGGATATGATAGGCAATTCTTTCTCTTTGTCACCTGTCAGAAGATAGTCCAGATCCCTGTTGAAGAAGAAATGCGGTTGATATGGTTACCTGACCAAGTGGACCTCCTAAGGGCTAGTTGGTTACATATATGTTTTCTCAGAAATTGATGACCTTCAGGATTACTCAAATCAACCTTTTTTGTCGCAATTGTGGCTTTTATTTGATATTGAAGAAGAAAGACACTGTCTAGTTGATAAAGGTTGTAAACATGTAGATGTTGGTCTTCATAAATCAGCTTTGCAGAGCTATCTTCTTTCCCGTTGTCTGCAGAAACCATTTGATGAATGACCAATATCTACGTCTTCCTTTGAAGCATTTGTTTTCCTCAGTAACTTTATATGTTTGTGGCGTATGCATTTGCCCAGTGTGTTCCGGGTCGGGAAATCATTCGGGGAAATTGGCCATCTCGTTAAGGGCGTAGATGGTCTGCTCACTTTTCTGAATCGGCTTAATCAAGTAGTGGTAGACACCTGGGAATGTGGAGCATTGTCAGTGTCCTCTATTGAGTCATTCCTTTCATCCTGCTTTGATATGTCATCTGAAGATTGTTAGAGTGTTTTGTTCGGGATAGATCTGTGCTTTTGACTAAAAAGCAACCCGCCGCCCTTTTATACACATAAGTTACAAACTTGGCAGATTTGGTCCCTTGGGTTTCCTTCTTCTTTTATTTCTTGTTTTAAGTGTTTCTAGGGCATTTCTAAGATTAGGCAATTGGCCAACATAGTCCCTATAGTTTAATAAGGCTAGGAAACAAAGAGCAAATGCTTTTTACACCCTAAACTTTACAACAATAGATAACTTTGGACCTTTGAGTTAAAGTTAATTAACTCCCCTTCAAATATTAACCCATTAGAATACAACAACCATCTTAGATTAGACTTTTATAACACCCAACAGTCTTTTATCACCCCTTAGATTTTTTTCACAGTCACTCTCCCCCTCAAACAACGACCCGGTTTCTATTGAAAGAGCTGTAGTCGTTGATTGAGATGAAAAGATCAGGCGAATAGCTCCCCCATCACCATTGTACTACTCTACTCCCATGAAGCATGGATATAAAGTAATCCATGCCCAGACATTAAACCGGGTTGCAATTTGAAGTAATTGCAAGCCTTTTAGGAATTCCAAATGACTTAAAAATATATATATATATATATATATATATATCCTAAGTATATATATATCCGAGTTTTTTTTTTTTTTTTACTATGTACAAAGGATACACAAAGGCATTTGGTTTACTCATCCTCTCCTGCTTGAAGACGTTTGAGAGTTTCTGATGATTGTTTTGCAAAAATACTTGTACAACTAAAGTTACTAAACTATATGAACACGAAAAATAAAACTTTAAGGTGGCTTGTCGACTATTGAGTACGGTTCATATGCTTCAATACCAGGAAATGTCAATGTTGGTGCAGTTAAATTGACATTGACTTGGTAACTCTCTATTCCTAACTGGAAATCATAAACTCTCTCCCAGATCACACGACTTATGATGAACATTATTAATGAATTCATCAACTTGGTTTCATGATAATTGACCTTCTTGTTCTATCAAAGATAATAAAAGTCTTCAATATCATTTTTGTTCAGGTACTTGAAGTCAGCTTCAGTAAAAATATATGGCTTATCATTTTTGAAGAATACAAGTAATCTTTGATATGAGATAGGAAGGAACTTAGTGAGAGAGATTAGAAGGAAGGATGTATTCTAGAGAGAGAAAGTAAGAAACATGTAATTCATAAGTGAAATGAGAATACAAAACCAACCAACCAACACCTTCTCCAAAGCATGGAGAGGGTATTTATACATGAGATGTGGCCGGCCATGGACCTAGATAGGCTTTCCATAGGACTTGGGCCATATTAGATTACTTTACTTGATATATGATTAACTACAGGCTAAGACTAATACATATTAGAAGTGACCGATACTTTTCTTGTTTTGTAACAATATTGTCCCACTTCTATTGAGGGATATTGGGTTGTACCAACAATCCTGATGACCTTTGATGTTCGGCTTTGACCTTAGCACACGTCAGACATTTGCTAACATAGGTGGCGATGTCGGCTTTCATATTGGGCCAACAATATAGCTTCTTCATGTCTTGGTACATCTTCTCAGATACCGGATAAATAAAGTATTTTGACTTGTGGGACTCGTGCATGATCATAGTCCGCAAATCGCCATAACATGGTAACCAACTCCTGCCATTTAAGCATAGAGTTTCATTCGCGCGGGGTTCCAACTTTTCCGTCCTAAGCTTCTCCGTATCTTTAGAGTTTTCAACCAACATGCCTCCAACATCTTCGTTCTTGATGTTCTCTAGTTTCTGTGCTTCAGTTTGAGCATCCAAAATCTGTTTAGGAAGATTCAAACCTATAGTCATGACTAAGGCTCGAACCCTTAATGGTGGCTCTCGTTCCTTCTTGCTCAAGGCATCAGCGACAACATTTGCTTTCCTTGGGTGATAACGAATCTTGCAATCGTAATCACTAAGCAATTCTAACCAACGACGTTGCCTCATATTCAGCTCCTTTTGATTAAGAATGTGTTGTAGACTCTTGTGATCCGTGAACACCCACTTGGTTCCGTAAAAATAGTATCTCTAGAGTTTTAGAGAAAACACTACCGCTCCAAGTTCCAAATCATGAGTCGTATACTGTTTTCTTCTCATGAATTTTTAGTATTTGTCCCCCCCCCCCCCCCCGCGTGATGCATAAGCAATCACCTTCTCTCTTTGCATCAACACAACGCCCAAACCTTTGATCGAAGCATCGCAGTATACGATAAAATCTTTGCTTCCTTCAGGTAAAGCCAGAATTGGTGCACTACACAACTTCTGGTTCAACGGCTGGAACATTGTTTCTTGTTTGTCACCCCACTCAAACTTGACCTTCTTCTGAGTGAGCTTGGTCATTGGTTTGGCAATCTTCGAAAATCCTTTGATGAATCTTTGATAATACCCAGCAAGACCTAAAAATTGACGAATCTCCGTTGGTGACTTAGGAGATGCCCAATCTTTAATGGATTCGATCTTGGCAGGGTCCACGTGAATACCCTGGTTGTCAATCACATGACCGGGGAACTGTACTTTAGGAATTCAAAATTCACACTTGGAAAATTTGGCATACAACTCCTCTTTCTTAAGAAACTCTAAGATTAACTTAAGGTGCTCTTTGTGTTCTTGCTTGTTCTTCGAATATATCAGAATATCGTCAATAAAGACAATTATGAATTTATCCCGATATGGTTTGTACACCCGATTCATAAGGTCCATGAACACGGCAGATGGGTTTGTCAAACCAAATGGCATAACTTGAAATTCATAATGGCCGTAACGGGTTCTGAAAGCGGTCTTCGGAATGTCTTCTTCTCGAACCCTCAGTTGGTGATAACCGACTGTTAGCCTTAATTATATTAAGTCAAACAAGAATGTTATCGGTCTTATAAAGTCAAATTGGGTCTTGTAAAGTAATAGGCTAGTCGGGTTCAACGGGCTTGGATTGTAATCTAATATTGTCCGTGTGTCGGGCTCAAAGCCAAAGTTTAGCCAAGCCCGACCAAAGTAGAAAAGCCCACATGTCACTTATGGCTCAAGGGTATAAAAGAAACCCTCTCCACATATGGAGAGGGTGTTGGTTGCATTTCTTACACTTGTAACTCACCATTTTTCTCTCTAATCTAATATTCCAAGTTTTTTTTCTTCCTTTCTTTTCTTTCGTATAGCCGGCTCACTTAAGAGCTTATTTGGGTTTGCTTACTTATTGTGAAAGGATTATTATAAGACTAACATGTGGTATCACTCGCCAAAGGGTGTTTAGTGTTCGATTCTTGTGGTTTAATAAGCTAAAACGTGGCTTATTTTGTCAATAAGCTCATGTCTCACTTTCTTGTGGGCTTCTTGGTTTGTTTAGCTTATGTCCTCTTTGCTATACTAATTCTAAAGATTGCTTTGTAGTCATTCCATGTCTTAGATAAGTTAATAGATCGTTTTTTTAAGCTTATAACATTCGGCTGATTTTTCTTCTTTCTCTTCTCGAAGTGCAGTTTTTGGTTCGAATTACAAGAGTCACAAGAGTCACGTCCCTCTTTTACTTTGTTCCTCAAACTAGTATCTTAGTTTTCTTTATTTCGGTTGCTTATTTCGAGCTTATTACTAGCTTATTTCGAGCTTATTCAAGCTTATTTGGGAGCTTATTTCGTGGCTTATTTGTGGTTTCTCTTATCCTCATTGTGTTCCCAAACCATGTTGAGACAGGGGAACATAGATCCACCATTTTAGCTTCACTAGAAAAGGACTAGTTGTTTGTTAGTGTAAGTGGTCCTTCACTTGATAGTGACACCGAGCGTAATATGTCACAGGGCAAGCGGAATATGTAACACAGATCAAGCGGAATATGTACGTTATTGGTTAAGCGGAATATGTACGTTATTGGTTAAGCGGAATATGTACGTTTTAAATGTCAAGCGAAATATGCAGGTATAAGTCGAAGTGAAACATGTTGATAATGTTAAGCAAAATATGTTAGACGTTGAAGCGAAATATGCACGTTTAAGACAAAGCGAAATATGTTGAATGTTTAAGCGAAATATGCATGTTTAACTACCAAGCGAAATATGTTTTGACTTTCCAAGCGAAATATGTTTAGCTTTTTCAAGCGAAATATGTTTTGAATTGTCAAGCGAAATATGCAATTTCTGAAGCGAAATGTGACAGTTACTTGCCAAGCGAAATATGTTTAGAAGTTTAAGCGAAACATGCAACTTTCATTTTTTCAAGCGAAACATGCAACTTTCATTTTTCAAGCGAAACATGCAATCTCTTAAGCGAAATATGTCAATTTTAATTTCACTGTTTTTCTATTGATTTTGTAAAATCCCGACAAGTAAACTTTTTTCCTTCTCGGTTTTAATCATAGAGTTGTAAAATCCCGTGGAGTTAATTGCATTCTCTCTCACCACAATACAATCAACACTTCATAACACTTAAGATCCGATATCCATTCACAACTTCATCAAAATGTCAAATTCAAATATCAATTTGCAAACTCAATCATCGAATGCTCTTCATAATGCTATCATGGAAGCGGGTAGCAAAGATCGTCCACCAATGTTAGCACCGGGTAATTACGTTCAGTGGAAATCCAGAATCAAGAGATACATTGACACCAAACCTAACAGTGAACTCATCCACTATTGTCTCCAAAATCCACCATACACGTATCAATGGGCTGAGAAGACAGTTCCAGTTGCTGAAGGTAGTTCTGAAACAACTACAGAGAGGTATATGGAGAACTATAAGAATGTTTCACAAGACATACGCGATCAACTGAATGCCGAAGCTGAAGCCGTTCAGATCATTCTCACAGGGATAGATAACGATATCTACTCCACAGTTGATGCTTGTCCGAATGCATGTGAAATGTGGAAAGCCATTGAAAGGTTGAAACAAGGTGAATCAATCAATGTTCAAGATCTTGAAACCAATTTATATTGGGAGTTTGGAAAATTCACATCACGGGATGGTGAATCACTTGAATCGTATTACTCACGGTTTTACAAGATGATGAATGAGCTTGTCAGAAATCAGTGTCATGTTACAAATCATCAAGTGAATGTCCAGTTCTTACTTCAACTACAACCAGAATGGCAAAGGTTTGTGACACTTGTTAAGCAGAGTCAAGAGCTGAAGACTGTCTCCTATCACAAGCTTTATGACATTCTGAAGCAACACCAGAATGAAGTCAATGAGATAAGAGCTGAAAGACTAGCACGTACTGCTAATCCACTTGCACTTGTTGCTCAACAACAACCAGTTTACCATCATCAAAACCATCCTACTCAAAACACTCAATATTCCTCCACCAGATCGCAACAGTCTACCAGAAACAGAGGAAAAGCAATTGTTACCTCTTCTGCTCCTACTTATGATCCAGAACCTGCTACGGTTACTGAAGATGAGGAAATGTCAAAGGAAAAGGAGATTGACAAACTCATGGCTTTAATTTCTCTCTCGTTCAAGAAAATCTACAAACCTACCAACAACAACCTTCGAACTTCATCAAACACCAGTCGAGCTAATCAAGATAATTCTCCAAGAATCAACAGAGGAACTGGGTATGATAATCAGAGGGCAGTCAATGTTGCTGGGGCTAGGGAAAATGTAGGTACTCCGGTAGTGCAAAAGTCTGGGATTCAGTGTTACAACTGCAAGGAATATGGGCATGTATCAAGGGAATGTCAGAAACCAAAACGAGTAAAGGATGCAGCTTATCACAAGGAAAAGATGTTATTGTGTAAACAAGAGGAAGCTGGGGTTCAGTTGAATGCAGAACAAGCTGATTGGAAGGATGATACTGATGATGAGTCTGAAGAACAGGAATTGGAAGCACATTATATGTACATGGCACAGATTCATGAGGTTACTCCAGATTCAGTTGACAATTCTGGACCAATCTTTGATGACAATTCTGGACCAATCCAAGACTAATCAGTTGATGTTTAAAGACCTCAAGAAGTTCCAAGCGGAACTAGATAAGTATAATGATGTGAATTATGTGTCAAAGGTAGAAATTGATTGTGCAAAAGCTAAAGGGGATTTAATGTCATACAAAATCGAATTTGAAAAGTCATCTAATGCATATACTC
>BQNB010156125.1:3066-15304 GCA_026074375.1 Tanacetum coccineum | reverse complement strand
AAAGTTCAACATTCTTCAAGCTCGACGTCCACCACTTCCGGGTCACAAAAAGAGCAATTTACCGAGTTGATGCAAACACAAATAAATTTAGACCGTGAAGCGAAAAAAGAACACATGAAGCGCGAGCTAGCCGCGCGTCTCGCGGTTAGCAAAATTCAAAAAAAAACCGAAGAGTTGAAGATACTAACTTTCGACACTACGGGGATGAACCCGGCGGACGCGGTGAAGATCGAGGCTTTGAAAGACGCGGCTCGGGCTAAATATTTTAATTTCTAAATTGTTGTCGCATTTTTTATATGTATTTTTTTAAGTTTATGTAATGTTTTTTTAGTTATTAATGAAATTAGAATTTGAATTTTATAAAAGTAATTTTTTAGATGTATAGAATGAAAATAAATAATAAGAAAAACTGGGGTCCCTATAACACCAGAAATATTGGTGTTACCAAGGGAGCCTGTTTTTTGTGCTTTCGTGTATTTTGGTGTTATGAAAAAAAGTTGTGATGTGGCATCACTTTTTCACGATGGCACGAGCACGACGGCTCAACTGTACCTAGAGATCTAAAGGATTCATGGAGAATCAGTGACTTGATGGGTGTACATTTCGTACCTCCAAACCCATTTCCAAGTATGATCCAATTCTCACAATTGCAATAAATTTCAACAAGCCATAGCCCCATCAAAGAAGCTAAAAACTTTAACCCGAGGCTTTTGAACCTTAAATTACTTATATACTCACAAAAATATCTAACTTATACCAAAAACTCATTTAATTATATTTTTTTAGTAATTTTGCAATAATAAGCCTCAGCCGCCCCAACCCATTTGCCAAAGAAGTTTACAAAAATACAAATTTCAACTTCGGCTTATAATATAAGCCCTAACCCAGCTCCAGCCCCATCACAAGCCCAGCCCCGGCCTATTTCGCCAAACATACCCTTTGCCTTTTTGTTCGTATCGAAAATTAAGGATTAATTTCATATATAACCTTACTTTCATGATTAATTTCATATATACTCAAAGTGAAAGTATTAAATGCATAATATACAATGTTTTTAATGCATATTTGAGAATATACGGAATTTCCAACTAAAAGGAGGGGATATATAAAATTGCCCCGAAAATTAAAGTAACAACTATTTGGAAGTATAATCTTAGCTGTTAAAATTTACGTTAAAGTTAATTACAAGCAAGTTTGGAAAAATCATGAATAGGTTGTCGGTCGATCGACTTTCTTATAACTTGTAATCGGTCTAGACAAGATTAATTGGATTGACATTTTTCACAAGTTTTTTGTTATTTTTGCAGTTTGGATATTATATGTTGAGTTTTAGGTAATACTGACAAATTTTCGTGAGAAACACAACTTATAATAGATATAAACAACGACCATAATTGATTAAAACAAGTTTCCAACGAGTTTATGGTATTTCCAGTGAGATTTGAGGTTTCCAATAAGTTTGACCATCGTTAACCACCATTGACCACCGTTAACCACTGTTGACCAATTTGCAAAAATCGAAAAGGTTGGTGGCCGATCAGCGTCTAGACGATGATTAATCGACTTTTTAGACCATTTTTTTGCAACACTGATTACAAGTATCATATTACCGAGGGTAAGCGAGTTAAGCCGAGTTACACATTATCAACTTGGTAAAAGTTAAACTTGAGCGTTATAAATGTTAAGTGAGCCAATTTCGAGCTTTCAGAAGCTTATTCCATACTTTGAGTAAAAATAATGTCTATCTTATTACAATGAAAGTAGCTTTATCCAAATATTGTGTGGTGATGAACTCGCATTTTATAGATTAGTCGGTTAAAACGCTAAAAACCATTATCAAATAAAATTTTGATTATTTGACATTTGAACTACAAAGCCACAAATAAGAATCAATAGCGTATATTATCCATTTTTGTTAAATAGATGGGTCTTGTTTATGTTTACCATTTCCTTGACCTAAAACAATGAATAAAATAAATGAGAAGACAGATTAAGAATAAACCTTCATAATTTGATTCCTCTGATATTGGGATATATGCCCTTTCAAAAGTATTATAAAACCGTTAAACAGAAAATGCGAAACAAAAAATATAAAGTTTAACAAGTCAAAAATATTAAACTGACAAAAACTATAAAACATTAACTGATAAAAAACTATGTTTCACTTTATACAAGATGACAAAAAAGAATATTTTTTGTATTTTTTAATACTTTTTGGAAGATCAAAGAAGTACCAATAGTACCCTTATTAACAAATACATGGAGTATTTTTTTTCAAATCAACATATCTGCAAATGTAAAACTAGAAAGTTGAATCTTTGCATTATTTTATGTAGGGGGCTAAATAACTGTCTTTTTTGGCATCAAGAGGAAACTAAACAGTTGAATATTTCTTTTTTGCATTATTTTATCTAAGGGGCGGGGACCATAAATTGTTGACAAGTGTTCATATTCATATATACAACTGTCAAAACACATACTATACACTTCATATAAATACTCGTCATTCCATTTGAAACCATTACTCATATTTAACAAATCTTTCCAACGTGCACATTTCTTTTGCCTCTCAAGTTCATACCAAATATACAAAAAAAACATGTGCTCATTTTGTGTGAATAATCTAGCTTTGAAGACCAAGTTCTGAAGCTTTTCGTTTCGTGTTTGAAGATATATCATAGCTTGATCAAGTTTCTTTGCTTAATTATATACAATTCTGGTAATTTACTAGCTTTGATTCCATAGATTTATTGAAAAACCGGGGTTGACCGGTTCGGTTTTCGGTTTCAACCCGGAAACCGGTTTGGAACCCGGTTTTTTTGCCCATCTCTACCCTGATGTACCACGGACTCGCGGTACAATGCTCATGACTCGTGATCCTGACTCATACTTGCTCAAAGTCTGAGTCAGGATCATGATCTGATTTTGGACATAAGTAGTCCAATGATCCATTTGTATTCTTAGTATAGTTTTAGACTTTTAGTATCATCATGATTTATGAACTTGTTTACTTTGTATAAAAAGACATGAATGTTTCATATCATTGCATACTTGCTCATAAAGTTTTCTAGCTAGATTAACAAGTAACTTACTCATGTTTTGTATGATGTTCATTCTATAGATGTCAACTAAAATGGAATTAATTCTTGCTAAGTGCGAATGTTGCGGATTAATGGAAGAATGTACCTTCGAATACATATACAAGATTCGAGAACGATATAATGGCAAATGGATATGCGGATTATGTGGAGAGGCTATAAAAGACGAAATTGCACGAGACGAAAAGCTAATTAGCCCCAAAGAAGCAATGGCTTGTCTTATAAACTTTTGCAAGGAGTCTAAGCAGTCGAATAAGATGACTGAGCCCACGATTCATTTGATCGCGGCCATGAGGCAGATCATGTTGCGTAGTTTGGATTCGCCAAGAGCATTAAGGTCTATGCCAAATAGTCCTTTAAGAGTCGATCGGATAGTTGTAACGCAAATCTTTCGCTTGAGACGTCGTATACTACATTGCAAGAGATTATGAAGTGATGATCAGAAGGTAAAAAAGAAAAAGATGGAAAAATGAAAAACAACGAAAAAAAAGTTGAAGTAAATATGTAGATGATTAATCGTTTTATCGTTACGTAGCTATGTAGCATCTATTTATATAGCACATAACATGTTTTATAGTAAATGCTAATGAAAATGCTAATAGTAAATGCAACTAGCATTATTGTTTTTGTGTGCTTAGGTCCATTATTGTTTTTGTGAGCTGGAAGTGACTCTAATCTATCAGCTAATAGTAAATGCTAATGAAGGATATATAAGTTTGAAGTTTGCTATATGCATAATGAAGGATATATAAGTTTAGTGTTTGCTATATGCATGCATGCAATACTATTAGTACCAACAAGTACACACAACTCACTTTATATCTTAATTAAACACACTTTCACTTCTTTCAATAACAAGTTAACACTTTCTGTTAAAAAAAATAACAAGTTAACAACACATGCATTGATGCATGCATAACATTGTAGACGGCTATATATCATGAGATGTTAAAACCGAGTTTTTTTTAAGATCATGATTCTACCAAAGATCGTTTTTATCTCTTTAAGATCGTGTTCGTAAAATCAAACCAGGATCACAAGATCCTACTTTAATGTCATTTTCTTTATAAGCGTTGTTAAATCATGCAAATTTACATATGATTTTAGGTCAAAATTATAATTATGAACTGTTTAATATAATTAGCGTATTGCTTTTCATATTCTACAAAACATAATACATAAATTTGTAGTTTTTTAACTTGTGGTTCAAGAAAAAGTAAGATCAGAACGAACGAGATCTTAAGATCCTATTATCAAGATTCTATCTGGCAAAGATTGTACGTAAGAACGAGATCGTTTTTTCTTTACATATGTAAAGATAAACATAATTTTGTCCATTTTCATATGGTTAATCATCTAGTATCACCGGATGTTGTAACTAATGGCATTTATTATGGAAGTATCATGAAGCTAGGCGAAAACGTATACAGTTTTCCTATATTGTATCGGACAAAAAAATTGTACTATACACGTAACATCTATTTATATAGCACATAACTTGTTTTATAGTTCAATGCTTACCCTTTTATGATCATTTGCTTTTATTCATTTATATATATTTAATTATTGCTACAATGGTATCACTCTCCTACCGCAAAAACTCAGTTAACTAAAACGTCAATGAAACATGTGTTCATTGCCTGGGGTTTGGTTTTAAAAAAAGGTCAGTCGGCACTCAAAAATGTGCAGGGGTCAAGGTTTAAACCTTTTAAGAGACGTATTTAATCATGTTAAGCTAGATAAATATTTTAGTTTGTTTATGGTTCCAGATTATATCCGGTTGGTTAGTTGGGTAATGAAATGCATAAACAAATGGGCCTTAGTCCTTCAAGTACACAATAATGTTTGGGCCAATATATCATATCAACCTTATTTAATTTGTGCTTTATTTAGAACGTGTAATATGGTTTAGCTATTTTTCATGCAAGTACAACATTTTAACAATACTAGTTGCAAGCACAGTTCTTAAAAGATGTTTCGGACTGCATTGGTACTAAGAGTGCTAGTTACAGCTCGAGTTATAGGTCAAGTTATAGATGTGTCATGTCAACTTTTACCTCGTAACATTTTTATAACACAAAACATCAAAAGCATCATCCACAAAACCACGCTTCATACTGAAAAAAGAAACGAAGAAAATTTTTAATACATCAAAACAAAACACACAAACCCGTCGTTATAGCCATAATCCGATCCTTTAAAATAGCTTAAATCAACATTTTCTCATATTTTTATGTCAAACATATGCAATTGAATAATTTTCTTGTAACCTTTATGAAAGTACTTTTTCACCACTCATCATGGACGGAACGTCGATTTAGTGTTAATTAAACCGTCGATTTTTCCAAAATGCACTCGGTGCATGGATATATGTTTCTGGTGTTATTTAGTTAGTATTCTTAAAAAAAATATTGTACACCCATTCATGTTTAGTCGTGATTCCGTCCAAGCTTGTCACATTTAATCAATCACATATATGCCACTTTTTGCTACCCATATAGAATATTTGGCTTGATCTCTTTATGTTTGTCTTTGACCCTATTTACTTTAGCATTGCCACTTAATCACATTTTTAGACAAAATGGGTCCATATAACTAAATGTCCTAAAACATGGTCAAGATTAAGCTTTTCACTTGTACTAATTATGGAAGGTATATGTGTCAAGATTTGTGTGACATATTATTCGTTAGTTGACTTTTATGGGCCAAAATTAAATGTATAGTGTTTGGACACTTGTACATTGTGCACGACATGAGCCTTGATTATATTTAGTTGTACATGAAAATTAGACATGATACTACTACCTTTTGTTGGATTAACATATTATCTGCCGACATATATCAAGAAGCATGATTGCCGCGCGTTTCTTTGGGGCATTACTTTTTTTTAAGTGTAGGGCGGTTTATTTTGAATATTTTCGGAATCATTTATTTGACGTGTGTTTTAAGTCGGTTTATTTGGGTCTTTGGTTGTATTTTTGCGGGTTTATTTTTTCGGTCTCATGTTTAATAGTTTTTTTTTTCTTATATGGGCTTATGTGTTGGGTATCATGTTTAAAGGATTTTTATTTTTTTTTTATTTTTTTTAAGGTATTTGAGGTTTTTTTTAATTTAATTATGAGATTTCGGTAGATATGTGTCATATATTTGAGCATATGGTTTTTGGTGTTTTTAAATACAGTCGTAAATGGCAAAAAAACGTTTGTGTTAAATGGCAAAAAAATATATGTAAATGGCATAAATATTGACTAAGTTAAAAAAACACCCAAATGGGCCGCCCAAACTGGGAGCCAAAAAAATGCAACTGTAGCATGCGAGTGAAACCGACGTCATTTCAACTCGCTTATAGTATATGTATATAATGTCTAACAAATGTATAAATTGACTGAAACATCTTGACTTCGGGTGTTTTTTGGTATTATTCATTGTCCAGCTTACAAGAAATAACTTCGGCAACATTTATGGCTCAACGAAGCACCATAGTGAAGTGAGCACGAGTCGAGACTCGCACATATGACCATTTATCCACGAAATTCTCCAGTTGATTCATGGGTTTTTCAAAAGTGGATACCAACTGATCGAGACAAAAACCTTTTTATGTATCAATCTGTATTTTTATATTCTTTTCTATCCCACATAAAAATTACGTTTATATGATTAAGCTAAGGTGAGTTGTGGATGTACTCTAGTAATCTGAAAACTCATCAGATTGGATCGTTTTTGTTCTGTTGGTGTGGCAACAATGATTATCGGATGTTACTTAATGGCTTTACGTGGTGATTATTATGTAACGGTGATGTTAGTGGTATCCCTTACTGGTTAGTGGCACATTCTCTCACTCAACTTTATTTAGTCTTGTTACCATGAAAAGCTATTTTTTTACTGTTATCTACTCCGAATTCTGTCTTTTAATGCTTTTGAATTATTAAACTTCACATCTTATGTTTCGTACTTTCATTTTTTTGTTTTAAACCGCAAAGCTTTTGATCAAGTGTGGATAAATTTAATGACAAAATATACTTTGTTATGAACGATATATGACAATGTCGTTATCATTTTATTCCCTTGAATGTTTTTTTTAATGACAAATCTTTTGGGATATCTTTTAACCTACCTACATGATACAATCACAAATATATGATTTTTTTTCACATGTGTGTTTATGTGTTCAAAAATCCATCCATAATAAGATATTGTACAAAGTCCAAAACTAGGGCCATACTGATTACATTTTTATTTTGTATAATTATAATATCAAAGTATATTTAAAAACATGTGAACCACGCAAAAGAATGAGTGATTTTTATATTAAAAAAGATAGGTAGATTAACATCCATATATTTCCATATATTTAATACTTATGGACAAGCTAGCAATGAGGAGACCTTTATCATACATGTTATTTTTCCATAAACAATGCAAATCGGTGAGAATATTTGATCTTATGCATCTTTTGCTGTTAATCGGACCATTTCTTAAGGACCCGGTCTCAAACGATGAGCTCCTGCCTCAGCGACTTAATTAACCAAAAGTTGGCCGGGTTCGAACCAGGTCAATCTTTAAATGACGATATATGACCGGTCAACTGAACGTTTGCGAAGAAGGAATGATACCACTAAAGCAAGCCCCGATTGGTTTGCAAGCCTTGTGATAATAGCCTTCGTAAGGCGCGTCTGCTGCTGAGTTGGCATATACTAGACGCGTCATTACTAAAAGAGACATCTGAATTGACCTGTATTGGATCGTTTTTTTACCACAAGTTGTTTTCTTTATTATTGCATGTGTGTGAGTGTTTTGTGAGGTATATTAGTGCTAATTCGTGAGTACTGTCAAACATTCTCTTTAATTCACTTCATAGCGATACGTCTAGACTGATTAATATTATCAGTTATCAACGTTTTACAAAATTGTATACGCATGTATGAAGTATGAACACGATCAATATATGAAGTTAAATTATTTAAAAATTTGTAAGTTCCTATATGTGTGTAAAGCCAATCTAATAAATAATAACTTTTTAATCTACAAAATGCAAATAAGTCAACAAATAATATTTATTGCCGATTTATTTTGAGAATGAGACTGGTAAGAGTATGACCAAATGATATATTATTGATCTAAAAATAAATAACTATTTTGGAATCGTAAAACACGGAAAGTCGGAAACATTTTCAAAGGCTTTGAGTTGGTGCGCGTCTGCATTGTACACGTGGCGGTAACTTAGTGGCTAATAAGTTTATACTACTTTGGGTATGTTTGAGAAAGGGTTTATCGGGGCTTGAGATTTTAAAATAAGTCAGTTTATAAAATAAGTCTTGTTTATTACGCGGGCTTATGAAAGGTCTTATAAGTCATAAGTCTCTATAAGCCATGTTGGTTGTTGTGAGCCCAAAACATGGTGAAGCTAATCAATAGCCTAGCTAATTACTAAAGATGGTTACCGGATATCACTTGAAGTCGTGTAATCACTTTTCAAAGAAGATTATTCGACCTTATGCATGGATATCACGAATACCTCATTGGGATAAAACCAAGTGCAGTTCTTGTTTTATGCACAAATCAAGAACCCTTTCGTTTCTAAGTGTTTAGGTTTTCTGTTGGTGTGTCTTTCATGCAAAAATGTCCATCTCTATTTACAAATATTAAATGTTGAAACCGTCTATTTAATAGACATTAAGTTAACCACTTAAAGGGTCAGGGATGAGGAACCATTGTGACTTGATGGGGTGTACATCGTACATCAAACTCATTTTCAAGTTTTATCTAATTTTCCCAATTGCACTAATTTCCAAACAATCCTCCTACTTTAGTATAAATTTTTTTGCATTAGAAAATTTAAACATAAAAACAAAAACAAGTGCATAAATGAAAATGTCCCGAGGATTGAATTTCCATCTTAGTAATTACTCCCCTCCCCCCCCCCCATTCAAATATTCAAGAATTAGTGTGTTCTAAGAAATTGAAACCTTCAACCATTTTGAATACTGAAGATAAAATACACACAAGTATTTAAAACACTTAAGGAAAAACTCTTGACACTATACAATCATGTGTCCATATCAAATTTCATAAATATTGAAAGAGCAAGTCCATGCTCCCCCCCCCCCCCCCCCCCTCTGAGGCGGCAAAACCGCAACATTTAATTAGGTTGGTCCTCTTTTATTCATGCTCCTGCTAAGCACTTTTTCAAAGAAATTAACCATTAAGAAGTAAAGACTTCATCCTCCTTTTCAGCAGGTTCCAATCACATCCATGGGATGATATGTAAATACATGTGCTTCAGTCCACTAAATGTTCAGCTTTCCACATTGAACTCAGCTACCAAGTTTCCTTAGTAGGGAGTTGGGTGTCCTAGCATTTAGCGACTTAGTTGGACCTTAAACCCATCCCTTCAGTAGAGTTTATAACCAAGTCTTTAGCCATTCCCTTCGTCAAATGATCAGCTAATTTTATTGAGACCTCACAAACTCTATAGATACCACCCCATTCGTGATCAACTCACGAATCATGCTATGCCTGACACCTAAGTGTCTAAACTTCCCATTATACATTTGGCTATAAGCCTTTACCATGTAGCAGCACTATCACAGCGGATTGATATAGGTGCTATAGGTTTGGACCACAATAGAATCTCAAAGAGCAAGTTATTCAACCATTCAGCTTCCTTACCAGCAGCTGCTAAAGCTAGAAATTCATATTTCATTGTTGAATCAGTGATGCAAGTTTGTTTCTTGGAAGCCCAAGAAATTGCACCTTCACCAAGCTGGAATACCTAGCCACTGGTAGATGAATTGTCTTCAGTGTTGCTGATCCAGCTTGCATCAGTGTAACCTTCCAACATTAAAGGATAACCAGTATAAGTCAATCTATAGTCCATGGTTTTCTTCAAGTACTTCAGTACCCACTGAATTGCTTGCCAGTGCTGAGTACCAGGATTACTAGTATACCTACTCAGTTTACCCACTGCAAAAGCAATATCATGCCTTATACAAGTCATGGTATACATCAAGCAGCCAATCACCCTATAATACTCAAGTTGAGATAACCATTATTGGGCATCAACTTCTCACTTGTATCCATAGGAGTACTTACTAGAGTGCAATCAAAGTAACTGAATTTCTTTAGTACCTTATCAATATAGTAAGACTGAGAAATTGCTATTCCATTACTTTCATGTTTAATCCTTATACCCAAGATAACATCAGCCTTCCCCCATGTCCTTCATAGAGAACCTTGATGACAAGAAATCATTTGTCAGGTCAACCTGAATTTGATCAGTACCAAAGATCAGCATGTCATCAACATATGGGCAAATGATGACTCCTTTACCAGTTTCATCAAATTTGCTATATACACATCTGTCAGCTTGGTTAAGTAAATAACCACATGACGAAAACCACTTCATCAAGCTTTTGATGTCATTATTTAGGTGCCTGCTTCAGTTCATATAGAGACTTAATCAGTTTACACATCTTGTTTTTATTTCTAGGCATGATGAAGCCCTGAGGTTGGTTCATATAGACATCCTTATCCAATTCACCATTAAAGAAAGCTGTCTTCACATCCATCTGATGAATAATCAGATTGTGAATTGATGCCATAGTAATCAGCAATCTTATGGTACTGATACGTACCATTGGAGCATAAGTATCAAAGTAGTCTATCCCTGACTTTTATCTAAAGCCCTGAATGACCAGCCTTGCCTTGAACTTTTTAATAGTTCTATCTACCTTCACTTTTCTTTTAAACATCCATTTTCAACCAAGTGGTTTGCAACCTAGAGGTAGATCAGCCAACACCTAAGTGTTGTTGCCCATGATGGAATCCATCTCATCATTAATTGATTCTTTCCAGAAAGCAACATCCTGAGACTTCATTGCTTCATTAAATGTCTTGGGATAATCCTCAACATTAAAGCAATAGGAGTGTTGGTCAGAGACCTTATCCTTTGTTCCTCCAATTAAGTATAATTAAAATTCAGGTCCAAAGTCCTTTTAAGTCCTATTCCTTTTGCTTTTTGTAAGCTCAGGTTCAGGTTGCTAAACAACCTCTTTAGTGACCTATTCAGGGACCACTGAACTACCAATGTCTTTAGTTTTATTTGGAATCCTAAGACTTGGTCTAGGGATTAAATAGAATCAGTTCTCATCAAATATAGCATCCTTTGATTCAATTATTGAGTTAGCTGAAATTGATTCATTAGGTTCAGTAACATAGAACCTAAAAGCCTTGGAATGCTCAACATATCCAACAAAGAGGCATTCAATGCCTCTTTCACCCAAAAGTTTTAGCTTTGGATCAGGGAGTCTTACAACTGCCCTACAACCCCAAACCCTAAGGTAGTTCAGGTTTGGTTTCCTTTTAGTCAAGAGTTCATAAGGGTAATCATGTTCCCTTTATTGGGAACCCTATTTAATAAGTAGCAAGCTGTTAACATAGCTACACCCCAGAACCCTTGACTTAGTCCTGAGTAGGACAACATGGAATTAACCATTTCTTTCAGTACTCTAGTTTTCCTTTCAGATATACCATTTTGTTGTGGAGTATAGGGAGCAGTCATTTCATGGATAATACCAACAAACTAAAAATACAAAAGTATCCATGTATTTACCTCCCCTATCAGTCCTGAATCTTTTGATCAGGGACCCTTGTTGTAATTCAACTTCAGTTTTGAATACTTTAAATTTATCTAATGTTTCATCCTTAGCATGCAATATATTAACATAGAAAAACCTAAAAGCATCATGAATAAATGTCATAAAGTATTTCTTATTCCCTAATGAGGGAGTAACATGCAAATCACATAGGTCACTGTGGATCAGCTCGAAAACTTTAGTTTCATGTTTTACATTTTGAAATGGTTTCTTAGTTATTTTGTTCAGCATGCAAGTCTTACACTTTTCAGTGTCTATGTCAAAAGCTGGGATTAACTCATCCTTTGACATATCTTGCATCCTCTTAAAGTGGACTTGGCCCAGACTAGCATGCCATATGATTGAATCATTCAGTTTAAAGGTTGACATAAAGGTTAAATTACCAATAACATTAACAATATTTAGCCTGAACATTTGATTACACAAATAGCCAAAACCAATAAACACACCATGTTTAGACAAAACAAATTTATCAGATTCAGTTAC
>BQNB010156123.1:0-15305 GCA_026074375.1 Tanacetum coccineum | reverse complement strand
GACAAGCTCATTCATCATCTTGTAAAACCGTGAGTAATACGATTCAAGTGATTCACCATCCCGTGATGTGAATTTTCCAAACTCCCAATATAAATTGGTTTCAAGATCTTGAACATTGATTGATTCACCTTGTTTCAACCTTTCAATGGCTTTCCACATTTCACATGCATTCGGACAAGCATCAACTGTGGAGTAGATATCGTTATCTATCCCTGTGAGAATGATCTGAACGGCTTCAGCTTCGGCATTCAGTTGATCGCGTATGTCTTGTGAAACATTCTTATAGTTCTCCATATACCTTTCTGTAGTTGTTTCAGAACTACCTTCAGCAACTGGAACTGTCTTCTCAGCCCATTGATACGTGTATGGTGGATTTTGGAGACAATAGTGGATGAGTTCACTGTTAGGTTTGGTGTCAATGTATCTCTTGATTCTGGATTTCCACTGAACGTAATTACCCGGTGCTAACATTGGTGGACGATCTTTGCTACCCGCTTCCATGATAGCATTATGAAGAGCATTCGATGATTGAGTTTGCAAATTGATATTTGAATTTGAAATTTTGATGAAGTTGTGGATGGATATCAGATCTTAAGTGTTATGAAGTGTTGATTGTATTGTGGTGAGAGAGAATGCAATTAACTCCACGGGATTTTACAACTCTATGATTAAAACCGAGAAGGAAAAAGTTTACTTGTCGGGATTTTACAAAATCAATAGAAAAACCGTGAAATTAAAATTGACATATTTCGCTTGAAAAATGAAAGTTGCATGTTTCGCTTAAACTTTTAAACATATTTCGCTTGGCAAGGAACTGTCATATTTCGCTTGTCCATAACATATTTCGCTTGGCAATTAACTTTCATATTTCGCTTGGCAATGAACATATTTCGCTTGACAGTTTAACATGTTTCGCTTCGACTGTTTAACATATTTCGCTTCTCATTTTTTAACATACTTCGCTTAAAATTAAACTTGCATGTTTCGCTTGGATATCAAACGTGCATATTTCGCTTGAAATTACACCTGCATATTTCACTTGAATATCAAACGTACATGTTCCGCTTAACCTATGACATATTCCGCTTGCAATCACTTTATTGTGAGGACCACTTTTTGCCTTCTTAATAAAACAACAAAACTAATGGTACTATGAAGCTAAATAGTTGGATCTATGTTCCTCCTTTGTCTTAACCGGTTGGGACCACTAAAGATCAATAAGCTACCCCAAAAAGCTTCTAAATAAGCTCGAAAGAAGCTTGAAATAAGCTAGGAATAAGCTCGAAATAAGCACAAAAATTCAAAAATCTAATAAACGAGTTTGAGGATTAAACAACAAAGAGACGTGACTCTTGTGACACTTCTAAATCAAACGAAAATACACCACGTCGAGTGAAAAGAAGGAAGAAAAATAAGCCGAATAAGCTTAATAAACATATAATCTAGAAAGAAAAAGTCAATCGTGAGCTTATGTTGCCAAATAAGCTACATTTGAAATAAGACCAAAGAAAGAAAGAAAAGAAGTAACCAAATAAGTTAATATGCCACGAAATAAGCCACGATTTTATGTACCACGAATCGAACACTAAACACCCCTTGGCTCTGATACCACATGTTAGTCCTATAATAGTCCTTACACAACTAAATAAGCAAACCCAAATAAGCCTTATATAAGCCAGAACTAAGAAAAGAAGAAAAGAAGAGAGAAAACTTGGAAAGTTAGATTAGAGAGAGAAATGGTGAGTTACAAATGAAAGAAATGTAACTAACACCCTCTCCATGTGTGGAGAGGGTTTCTTTTATACCCTTGGCCATTTACTTGGCACGTGGGCTTTTCTACTTGGGTCGGGCTTGGCATATCCTAGGCTTTGAGCCCGAAACACGGACAATATTAGATTACAGTCCAAGCCCATTGAACCCGACTAGCCTATTACTTTACCAGACCCAATTTGACTTTATAAGACCGATAACATTCTTGTTTGACTTAATATAATTAAGGCTAACAATCTCCCCCAATGTTGAGGTCTCTTTCTTCAAACTCCTCCGTACCACCGATAACATTCTTGTAGGAGTTTGCTTTGTTTTATCATTGTCTCCCCTGACGTTGAAGATATGACTTTTGACGTTTATGCTTTGCCTTGTTTTGGTCTTGTCTTGTTTGTAATGGCTTTGTTCATTCATGCTTTGTGATCTTGATCTTGAGCCTTTATCTTTTTTGGCGCCGCTGCGTGGGGAATAGTTAGGTTTGATCATAGTTTAGCTTAGTTCTACTTGCTTGAATCCTTTCAAGTGAGACTTTAATTTCCGCATATTAGCTTTCTCGTAGTCTATCTTTTCTTTGTGTTATCTGTTTCGTAATCCATTCTCGTCAACCACAGGGGAGACGAGGATTCTATCGTACTCTTGGGACTACTCCAAACCGCCACCAGAGGCTACAGGAATACATCGGCTCCCCAGAGGCGAAAAGTGGTACATATTCGATATGACTCCATCGGTGGTGGATAACGGATGTTCATTCAACGGACTTCGGTTCTGAGGATCCAAACATCACCTCAAGGATTTCCTAAAACTTGTGGACTCACTTGACCTGACGGTGAAAAAAGGAAAGAAACGCGCTGCGTTATTTTATTTCCTTAGCGATCACGCTAGCAATTGCTGAACGTTTCCTAGCTGGATCCATCACCACTGGGGGGATCTTTAACTACTCGTTTCCTTTGCTCAATTCTTTCTGCCAGAAGGACGCAAAACTCCACATTGATATCCTGATTGGTTAAACAAACATCTTCACTGGAGGGATCTCTTCTTTTTTCTTTTTTTTATCTGAAGCTGCGGACTCGTTTTAAGGACTTACTTCAAAAAAGTCCTCATCATGGCATCGTCTTTGATTCCAAGTATAATTTTTTTATGACCATGTCAATCCTGTCACAAGACGAGCCATTGACCAATCGGCCAGTGGTAAGCTTCATGACCGAAACGTCGAAGAATCCTGGGCATTATTAAAGGACCTCACCTCTATGACAACGAATCTTAAAACACTAAGGGATTTCGCTAAGCCGGTCAAGGCAATCGCTTTGCCTCAAGATGTCCCGAGTACATTCGATCGTCGTCTAATCGAGTTCGAATCAAGTCAACACTGATGGAAAGCTCATCTTGCTTGAACAATCTACTAAAGTGTAACAAAGTATACCTATGTGTGATCTGTGGGGTCCCCACGACACTCGGTATTGCATGAAAGTTCCCCAAGCAAGCATTTGTTGAATACGCTCTCGCGTACCGATGAAGAGGGAGGTAAGTGGTATACTTTCAAGCCCGAGCAAAAAAAATCTTGGTGACACCTATAATCCGTCATGGAGAAGTCAATAAACCTTAGGTGGAGGACAACCCAAAATCTCAATTAATTTTTCAAACACTAAACGGTTCCAACCCAACGGTTCAATCTAAATCGTTCCTTTCAACAACCGTCCTCAAGGCTTTAACATCAATCAATCTTGAAGGATAGGTATCAATTTCATGTCTCAAGATGCTAGATTGTCCAAGGTTTGAAGCCGATTTCAAACACAACAAAGCGAGATGACCTATAACATCGACAACAGTGTTGAAGCCATACCGACCGTATAGCAGAGCATACCTAGCGATACGTTAAGAACCCTTGAAACTGAGTACTGCCCCAGTTTTGTATGTGTTCTTACCCAAATTGTAGACCCGCAATGCTCAACCATATCTAAGGTCGATCAACCACTTTCACGATACCATCCCAAGCAAAAACAAGGACTTCGTGAAAGCATGGACTGGAGTAATAGCATGAAAGTGTTGCAAACCCAGAAGACACCAACCCATTGCATACAGTGAAGAACGAGAGATACGCACTGTAGAGCAATAAGACATTAGCTGTTGTTGGTAATTTAGGATCTAACAAAGATGACAAGGAAATTGAATGGTTAGATGTTAAAGAACCTCTAGATTTAGTTGACACAAGTGAGGAATCAGTATATGAATCGTTGATTAAGGAAATGCCTAAATGCTTACTTAATTACGACTTTAGGATCAAAAAGGGTGACCCAAGAAACTTTAAAATTCCCTGCTGATAGGTCATAAATTCATTGCTAACGCATATATTGATGTTGACCTACCCATGAACATCATGTCCTTGGCCTATTATAACTCTATTAGAAAGAATGGATACGAGTATAGGGGAAGAAATCTTGTAGGATTAGGAAGGGACATGCACATATGGTAGGAAATATGAGTTACATCAAGATTCACCGTTTTGGATATATTGAGCTAAACATTGACCCTGCCTATCCTACATGATCTTTGGATGACCCTTCATTGAAATAGCCTGCCTGGCTATAAATAGGAAACACGGGTTAATGACTTTCATGGATGGAACTAAAGAGATCACCTTTAAAACACCATATAAGGACCCAGAGAGGAGAGAAATTATCCAGCGAGGTCATGATTATTATACATCTAGGGTAATACTCAGTGAGGACGACTATGATAGAGGATGTAGGAAGCCATCCGACTTAGAAGATGGGTTTTATAGAGACACCAGTAAGCTTGGACCCGAATATGTGACTGGAATGGACGACAAATGAGAAGTTACGTAAGGACGTGTGACTTCGAGTCTAGCTACAAGACTCGTAAATAAAGAAAAGCGCTTTTTGGGAGGCAACCTAATATTTACTTTTCTCGCATATTAGGAGTGTCTTGTGTTTTAATTCTTTATTTTTTGTTTTATTATGTTTGAATTAGTTTATAATCATGGCTTTGTTTCAATCAAATGTATTTTGCAACAAATAAGTGTTGGGGAAATATCCGGGTTTTAGAACCAAATTCAATCATTTGAAATAAATTGTTTAGATTAATTTGCGTCAGTTTTGAGTCATATGATTGAATTATTAATTCTCAGGTTGTTATGCAGCATTTTGTACAGGAAAATAACTTATAAGAATGAGTGCAAGAAATTTTTCATCAAAAACGAAAAATGAGTTTTCACAGAGTGTGGAGACGGCATAAAGATTTGCACGCGACGCCGTCACCACGACACCTGTGACGGGGTCAGGATATCCTTGATGGCGTCAAACGCCCAGTTACAGGAAAACTCAAAAATTTTAAGTATTTTTGAAAATGTAACTTGTACAACACTTAAAAAGTTGTAATTCTTTATAAACTTGCTAAACCTGTGTTTAAACTTTCTCTCATCATATCTTTACTGCTTTATAGAGTCAACCCTAATTTCACACTGTATATTATTATATCGCACATTCTATTCTTGGGTATAGTGTCTTTGGTCTTTTCATTACAGGTTATATTGATGAGAGAAGTTGGAAGTTCTTAGGATGTTTTCATTAGATGTTCTTGGTTGATGTTTAACCAGTAATCAAATGTTTCTCTCCATTATTAACGCAAACCAGGGGTATAGGTTTTGTTAATTTCTTTTCTTTCCCTTTATTTATTTTTATGGGGTTCTTCTGTAGTACATTTAGGGACATTGTTCATCTTAAGTGTAGGGGGGAAATATCCTTAGACACACTTTTCTTTTTATTGCATTGCTTTGCTTAAAATGATGGGTTAATATATCGATACATAGCATTAAAGGTATTGTTGACCCAATTTTAGAAAGAAAATATTATAACTCATACGACGAAAACCGAGTATTAATAGCGTCTCATGGATAGGAATGTGTATGACTAGCACAAAAACCCTCAGAATTCCACCCTAAAAATGTGAGGTTCGCCTTTAGATCTATAGGAATTCGGGTATCTATTATTGATACCCAAGATAGTTTATACCTTTAGCTTTCTTGAGTTAAGGAGTGAGCAATCATGTGTATCTATTCCGTCATTACGGATGTGTATATGTGGTTTTGTCGCCTTTTCTGGAGCATTGAGATCGGTATTAAATTATATGAGTGTACCAATAGTATATTAAATTCTAGAACTTGTTATTGTGATGCATCCCGAGACCGCATAGTGAGTATTAGGATTTGCTTGATAAGAGGCATTAGGATTAACCCATGTTTTAAACCTGTAATTGTTATGATGGTCACACCGATCATGTAACTATCCTACACCCTTGCCATGCACTCATTTTTAGTGCAGGATACCCCTAGTACAACCCTCCGAGCCTATCCTTTTTCATGGTTCTCGTAATTTTCTAGTTAAGCCAGACTATTAATGAAGAGCATTGTTAACCCTTAAACCAATCGTTACACCCAAATCGCCTTAGCCTACCTTGTATGTACTCACTTTTAGTACATTATTGTTTTAACCCAAGTTAATTATTTTAGTATACGGTTGCTAAGTCCTTATCCTTGTAAGACAGGTTTTGGAACTGTTTGAGAGTATGGTAGTATTTATTTGCGGAAGAATGGAGGAAGTAAAGTTAAGTCAATACCCCATACGTTTTGTAATGATCTCCATGTTATTGTGATCACACTGAAATCGCTCATTAGTAGATTGCAAATACTCGAGCATGTAAGCTGCAAGTTTAGGGGTACGTATTATTAACCCTATGTTATGATGTATTATGTTATTGCACTATATATATTATATATAGAAAAGAAAAAGAAAAGAGATTGATGTAAAGTTTGTGTATTTTCGTTCGAGTCTTGGCTTAGCAACCAAACCAGCGTGTATTCGTATAAATAATTAGCTAACCCTTCCACTCGAAATTCACCCAAAGCCACCCAAATATATCCCATCCATTTTCGTAACCTTATATGTTATTCTTACACCTACCACCCCACAAACCCTTTAAAAGACTAATAGATAGTAAATATGGGGGGGAAAATAATGCTTGCGCCTAGTGATGGAGGTTTGATCCTTTACCAAGCCTATGGTAATTTATATGCTATGATAGGTAATGAGTGTCAATTTTCTGTTTCCCTATTATGTTATAATTTATTATACACCCGGAGGAAGAGGAGAATCCCAAACACTTATGTGAGGTGCTAGTATATGCTTTACGTGCTTTTAATTACGAGGACTAGAAGGTTGTGAATAAAATACTTTTAAGAAGTAGGTTAAATGACCCTAATATTGCTATTGTCTAGGTAGAAAAGCCTATTTGCTTGAGGACAAGCAAATCCCAAGTGTAGGGGTATTTGATGAGGTGTCATTTTATACACTTTTTGAGGTCATTTAACCCCTTAAATCATGCATTTATGCCCAAAATAGGTACTTAATCATTCATTTTTAGGTATTTAGCATTTGGAAGGCATTTAGAGGCAATACACGTGACTTAGGCTCATTTGGAGAAGAAACGAACAAGACTACAAACCAACACCAAGACTCTTCAAGATTTAAAGTCACAGCGGCTGGAGACGGCGTCACCATTTATACACGACGCCGTCACACTTCATCTAGTGACAGCGTCACAACATTCTTGACGGTGTCAGCTCGTATCGACTCAACTCGGATCCAGAAGATTTTACTTTATAATGGCGTCACGATTAACGCGAACGCCGTCACAATGTTATTATTTATTAAAATATAGACCCGAAATTAGGGTTTTATGTGTGTAACTTTAGAGTAAAAAAGGGGGACGAACCCTAGTTTGTTTGGCAGCTTATTAGGACGATTTTAGGGCTTCAAAACCCTATTGTACCTCCTTCAATTCATGTTTTAATCAAGTAAGACTACTCTTATCATTCAAATATGTTTATTGTTTGATTTCTTTATTGTTCTTGACTTTATCTTTTACTTGCTGGGTAAATCCTTTTTTGTATTTATTTATGATTGTATGAAACCTAGAATGTAGATCTTAGTGGTGTTGCTTCTTGTGATGAATATGCATGTTAGGCTTTAGAAAACCAGCTTTTGTCTGTATCGCTGTTGATATGTTTAGGGAAACATGATTGTGTAGAAAGGATACCATCGGGTAACAGTCTTCATACTACCTTGCCCTTTATATGGTTGATCCACTTTTAATATATTTCAAATGCATTTAATATACTCTTGGGGGCCGGGTAATAGTCTTCATACTACCTTACTTTGTGTTTGACTCAATGATAATATTAAATAGTCAATGGGTCGTGTATTATGTTCTGGACTTTACGAAAATAATTACATAGATCATCACAAGTTATGACAAAGCAACAACCACTGGAGAAGTCAATCTATGAAGTAATTCATTATTAATGATTACAATCTTTTTATTATAGTTGTTATCACCTTTAGCATAGTTTATTATTAGTTATATTTAGCTAAAACCAACCAAACCTTCTCAAATATATGATTTACCTATTTCATAAAGCATAAAATACAAAAATAAACAATCTTCTATCTAATCCTAGAATTTATTAGACCGTGATCAAAGACTTCCTAACCTATTCCCCTAAAGAATGATAACTACCCCCGAGTCTGCCTTATACTATAATACAACGGTTAGGTACTCTTCCTAGGAGTTGTAAATCTTCTTGTAGAAGTCCCTTATAACACCTATTCAAAACATTCATTATCCAAAGTGGATCATTGCCTAAACAAACATACTTTAATCATTTGCTTGAATCATCCTTTTATTGCTTTCCTTGCAATAGTCAATTTATAAATGTTTTGGTTAATTTGATCCGTGACAATCTTATTAACCTTAGCACCTTAATTACAAACTGTGAAAACTTCAATTCCCGTAGAACGACCTGGACTTACCTAAAGCTATACTATACACGAACGGGTATACTTCCCGAGTGTTGTGTTTTTAGTAAAAATCGGTATTTCTAGTATTATAAATTTAAAGCTTGGAAAACACACATCAAGTTTTTGGCGCCGTTGTCGGGGAATTGTTTAAGTTGTTATAGTTTGTTGATTATTTCTGGTGCTATTTTGTTTCACAAAAAAAATTTCAAACTCGCCGTACCGTTTTCTGGCAAACGGAAACCAAAAATCATTTTTCTCCAGGAAGTACGCCGCACATCCAATTTGTGCGCCGGTTTTCCTGAAAACCCAGAAAGTACGCCGTACTTTACCCAAGTACGCCACACTTTTTGCAAATTTTCACAAACAAAATCTTATTTTAAAAAAAAAAACCAAAACCAAATCCCCCAATTACTAATCTTAGTTTCTATAATCATTTGGAATTGTATTTTTAATGTTTATTGCCTTGTGTATTTGTATTATCTATTTCATAATAATATTCAAAAAAAACATAAAATTTCTAGAAAAGCCGGCGCACTTTTCCTAAAGTACGCCGCACTCTATCTATGTGAAAAAAAATATCTATTTATCCTTATTTTCTAATATATATATATATATAATAAAAACTAAAATATATCTAATATATAAAAATAAGAAAATTTTAAAAAATATATAAATATAATTTATTTTTATTTTGATTATTATTCCTATTAGCCTTTATTATATTATATATATATATTTATATATAACTTTTTGCAAAATGCTTGACGTATGATAAATCCCTATATTTTGGAAAAAAACTTGTGTTTCTAATATATAAATTAATATAATTTTATAACAAGGACTTGTAAAATTAAAAATGTTTCGAAAAGAATCGAGACATTCCGATTGAATCTTCAACCCAACATTCTTCCGTTAATGAGTTTGTCATCATAAATATACCTGAAGAGGATGTTGAACCCAAACAAATAATCCTCGACCCCGATGATCAACCTATGTGGGAAAGTGGCTAAGGTCTTTAGCACCGACTCCCTAATTATGCCATTGTTAAACCTCACTGTTGATGACAACTTTGTTATAATAGAACCCACTTGGAAAATGTTTTGGAAAAATAAAATTCAGATGGTTATCTGCGGGCCGATCGCATGACCACATATGTGAATTTTCTCGCAATCTGTAAATTTTTATACGGTGAAAGCAGAGTGAAGCTGTTAGACTTTTGATATTTTCCCTTTTCCTTATGCGAAAAAGCTAAACCTTGGTTTATCGAACTATATGAAGAGTCTATAACATCATGGGAACAAATGAGAAAAGCTTTTATAAGCAGATTCTTTCCACCTTCGTTATTTAACCGTCTTTTACTCGAAATCAGAAATTTCTCTCAAAACGTATGTGAAAGTCTAACCGAAGCCTGGTTACGACTGAAGAGCATGATTTGAAAATGTCATGGGCATGGTCTGACCAAAGGAGCTATTGTTTAAAATTTCTATCACGGTCTTGACGACACTCAAGAATCTAAACGTATCTAAAAAATAATAATAAAATGCCGAAGGAATCTTCCTCTACAAAATTCCAAATCAAGCCTTTCAATATCTTAAGGACAAAGTCCTTTTCGAACATGATTATCCCATTAAAAACGAACATCATCGAAAATGTGTTTCCTTCGCCGATGGAAGTAATAATCGATTAATGGAAAATTTTGAAGCTCTTACTATAAAATGGATTCTGAATTCCAAAGCTTAAAAGATGAGATGCATGAGATGCGTAAAAATTATAACAACCACGGTGGTAACCACGCTTCTAAGAACGATGACACACCAATGTGTGAACGTCATGAAGCAAATTACTCCAATCTGAAGGTTATTAAAAACCGAAATTCTCAGAATTCGTATTCTCACCAAACCCATCATAATCCTAATGATCGAGAATCGCTCACAGAATTAAATAATGATGTGAGAAATGACCTCAAAGATTTTAAAAGATGTGTCCGTAGCATGAGAACTGTTCATTGGAAAATTTGCCAAAGACGATGGTAAAATCACCGGTGTTTTACCTAATAAAAAGTCTAAACCCATCAACCAAGAACCTCAATAAAATGATTTCAAAAAATAAATGACTAAATTCTTGGATGATCAAGAGTTTCAATTATTGTTTGTCCAAAAAACAATGGTTATACGATATGATTTTAAAGATGAAGCAAAATGAAAATAATTTCCAAGCTATCTTTAAAAACATGGAAAGGAAAATAGATGAGTGAGAGAAGTCTCAAAACATCTCTCAGAACAATACCAATTAAGACTGAACCACAACTCCTATCATGCTCACATTAAGCAAATGAATGTGTATTCACCGGGAGTGAAAAGTCTGATTATTCTCCGAAAATTCTAAAAGATCCACCACCTCCTATTATCGTTAACAATAAAACTGAAAAAGATAAACCTATTAAAACATCGAAAGGAAACTATCACGTAGTCAAAACAGAAGAATATCCTTTCCGTGAGTACATACCAAAATCTCTTTCCCTATAGTTTAATTGTGGATACATTCACTTTAAATCGTATTCATTAAGTATTCTTAAATCGAGTTAAGTATTGTATAATTTAGTAGTAATAGTAAATAATAATAATAAACCTAAAAAATCTAAAAAATTATTATTAAATAAAAAAAATTTGCAGTTTGATAAGTTTGATGTGCATGGGCCCGTGTATTTCTTACTCGATTTCTGCATCCAAAAAGAAATTTATCGAACTTTGTGGGAAACCCTCACGAGACTATAACTCATCCACTCGGGACACCGGACACCGAGGGGTTTAAAATCTTTTTGTATATGCTAAATGCAATCGTGTTGCCTACGAAAGTGCGCTTTAGAATTTTACGGTTTTTGTAGTTGTGTCTATTTTGCAGATTAAATAAAACAAGTGGAGCTTAGATTGGTGGTTGTCATTTTACACTTGGAGACTTATATATTGGAGTATTATATACAGTGTAAAATACACAGCTAGCGTTTCGTTTCGCGGCCATATCCATCATAATTCAACCAAAACTTAAAACCTCGGGAAGTATTAGTTTTTCCCTTAATTTACCTCCCGTTATTTTCTATAATTTTATCATTCTCACATGGAGGGCAATATTCAACTTAATGGTGAGGGGTTTGCAAATAGGAAAAATTTAATACATGTCCCTCATGTTTCCCTTGCTAAATTTTCAAACTTTCAACTGATATTTTCTGGAAATTTAAAAATTTATATATTGCTTTTCTAAAAACTTAAAAAATACATACGCTTAGTAATGCAAATCCAACTGGATTGACATTTTAACTAGCATAAAAATCAACCCACTTAAATTGTAAAGTTCAACAACTCGAGATCTGAAAGGAATTCGGGTATCTATCTTGATACCCAGGATAATTTTTGCCTTTATGCTTGTTGATGTGTCGTATGTGTGTGTAGAAGTTTTATTGATTTCAAGTTTTAAATATATATTTTGCCGACTAAACCAAAAACAACACTTTAACGGGCAGTGTACCCGATCGGTAGTAGTTTCGTGGTAAGTAGGGTGTCGAACACTTGAAGCGGGGTTAAATCTATCAATTTAATTAATATCTTGGTTATCTAATCTATGTTAATTCTATCCTATTCTAAACCTATGTCAGTCTAATCCTAATTCTAACGGGAAAAGGGGTTTGTCACCTGAGAGATCGCACGTTATGTTGGTGGTGTACTATAATTCATCAAGGAGCACTTTAAACCTAACCCACGCAAGCAAATTAACAAAAGATAAAAAAGCGGTCGAGCCAAATATAAGAAAACTGTATTAACCATTATTAATCCGATTAGAAAGTTGGTTTGTTTATTAAGTGCAATGATTTCTTCTCTCGAGGTGGCATATCATTCTTAAGACTTAGGCGTTACATCATCCTAAGACCTAGACACATTAATTCTGTCACAATTAAAGCATCCGCATAAAGTATCCTTATTTGCTGATTATAATCTATCTTAGGGATTAAAGCAATGGTGATCTTGTTAAACCTTAGCTCATAAAGACTTTACCTACTTACCGCTTAATGGCAATCTAGGTTCACCTTCTAGTCAACACGATCAATAAACCATTGGCAATATCCAATTAACTAGTTATGCCTGAAGCGTATCTTAGACGCAGATTTAGAAGGACAATATTTGTGATCCTATGGTTCTAGATGTATAAATTACTATATGGAGAGCTATCCCAGACTCTAGATTTACTTGGTCCGTATCACTAGATCTAGTTGAATGATAGGTCGCATACAAAAGCGCGTAAACAAGTATAAATTGATAAACATAAACAAGCATTCAACGATAAATCAAGAAATTGAGATAAAGAAATACCAAACATTCAGATATTCATAATAATGGCTAATACCCGAAGGTATTAGCCTTCAAACATCATAATAAATACAAAAGCAATTATTTAGCCAAGGTAAACTAACCGAGTTAACGGATGATACCAAAAACTGAACGATTACTAAAATATATGGAATTACACGTTGTATCCTATGGAATTGATAATGTTGCTCGACCTCTTCTACTCTTTTTCCCCTCTGAAAATTGACTTTTATGGTTTAGGTATCGGGAATATGATTTATCACACTTAAAACTCGTTTTTGAGTCTTCTATTTATAAGGTCTGGAAGTCGGTTTGATACGGTGTATCCAAGGAATGGATACGGCGTATTAGGGATTTCTTGGAGTAGGGACCACGCTTGATATCTTCCAGAATATTCACATACTATATCTTTAATACGGCGTATTGAGAGCTTCTGGATATGGCGTATTGAGCTTTATTCCTTTGTGGTCTTAAACAACTTAAGAAGTAAAGAAGTGTTTGGAAGCATCCTCCTGGTGTTGATGAAGCTTTAAATGAAGAAACTTGATGATTTTGAAGAGTAATATCAAGTTTAGGGGAGGATTGTTAGGATTAAAAGTCTTCTTGATGTAGTTTGAATTACTGCTGCTCATGTTTTTGTTAATGTTGCTCAGCTAGATTTAGTGTTGCTCATGAACTTCAAAGAAAATATGCTAATTGTTTACTACTGCTAGTACATAGTTACTACTGCTAGTGAATATTAGTACTACTAGT
The DNA here is from genome assembly GCA_026074375.1 of Tanacetum coccineum. Classification (NCBI taxonomy): domain Eukaryota; kingdom Viridiplantae; phylum Streptophyta; class Magnoliopsida; order Asterales; family Asteraceae; genus Tanacetum; species Tanacetum coccineum. The sequence continues at coordinate 1,555 of BQNB010156123.1, read as the reverse complement.
GAAAATATGTTAAGTGTTTACTACTGCTAGTACAAAGTTACTACTACTAGTGAATATTAGTACTGCTCAAGGTTAAGACTGCTCAGAGATAAGTTAATGCTGCTGAGGTTAATAAGTCAGTACTATTTGTTGTTAGTACTACTTATATGATATGTATTAAGTTATTTGTTTATAGAAAAGATTATGGATACTTAGAAAAGTATTATAAGCCGACTAGGGCTCCTTGGTGTATAAAAGGAGGTTCTAGGGCATAGAGTTTGATATCTTATCTTTTATCAATCCTTTGAAGTCTTAGACGTATATTATATAGCTTCAAGGTCTTTATAACCCTAATACTTTTAGAGTATTCGTATTATTATCATTAATAATATTGGAGCTTATTTGTTAAATTGTATGTTCATTGAATTACTGTTTCATTGATAATTCTTCTTAATATTAAATATTAGATTCCGCATAATCTTTAATACATTCAAACACAGTTTCTACTGTAGCTGTGTTAGATTTATCTAATATAACTAAACCTTAAACAAGCTTAAGGAATTCAATCTATTAAAGTGGGATCAACTATGAAAGGCCTCTTTTCATCTTCCTTAATGTCTAGAATTATGAAGTCCATGGGGTATACATTCCCGGCAACCTCAACTAACACGTCCTCAGCTATTCCTAAAGGGTAGATATACGAGTGGCTAGCTAGTGAGAGGCTAATGTCAGTCTTAATAGGTCTTTCGTCCGTAAGTTTCATATAAGTGGAGTAAGGCATGACATTTACATCGGACCCTTGATCAACGAGGGAATTTATGTTCTTAAGACTTCCTATGCTGCAAGGTATTTCAAAGTTTCCTCCGATGTCTTCCTTCTTCGTTATCTTTTTCTTGAGAATCACATCATAAACAGGCCCCCTAGGTGACACATTATATGTCTTTCCTCTCACTTTTCCAACTCGGGCTCCTGAGTCGTTGAACCTAGGATTATCGAAAAGCCCCTCGATTAGTTTTTCATTAATCCTATGCTTCAAATAATATTCTACTAGCCGAGAACTAGGTGCTTCCACTACTTCTTCTTTCTCAGCCTTTTCTATTGGCTTGTTCTCAATTTCATTACTCCATTCGGCTTCCTTTACTGGTATTCCCGTTTTTGTTATGGTTGGTTTTATAGTGTTGCCGAGTGTCTCTTTCGTATTGTCACTCCTTTCTTCCTCTCCTCTTGCTAACGAGATAGAGTTCACGTTCTTGGTGATGAGGGATTTGGCTTCTTCCCTTATCAATACTTTCTCAGGGGTTTTGCTGGTTATGAGTTCTTTGAGAAGTTTGAACATTTCAGTTATAATGTCGTTGATCTCCTCGCATTTCTTGAGAATGGCTTTCTCAAATCTTTCCATTCTTTTGGTGTGTGCTGCCATGTAGTCCCTTACTCGAGCCTCAAAAGTGGTTTCTAGTGCTTTTGGCTGAGGAGTCAGACCTGTACATTCACGAAAAGCGAAGGAGTTCAGTATTGATGATTCATTTTGATTTTTTGGGTGAGTGCTCGAATAGGCTGCATTAACATAATCTTAAGG